>CAUYON010017463.1:0-69509 GCA_963573935.1 Arctocebus calabarensis
AGCAACCTCCAGCTCTTGGGCTTAAGCGATTCTCTTGCCTCAGCCTCCCGAGTAGCTGGGACTACAGGCGCCTGCCACAGCGCCTGGCTATTTTTTTGTTTTGCAGTTCGGCCGAGGCCGGGCTTGAACCCGCCACCTTCGGTATATGGGGCCGGCGCCCTGCTCGCTGAGCCACAGGAGCCGCCCTAAAATACTTTTTTTAAAGGCAAACATGAAACAGTTTATTGAAGAAGAGGAAGATAGGCTTACAAAGTAAGAAAATTTACAAAGCAGGATAGATTCACCATAGACAGCAAACAATTGGCTTCCATTGCCATGTTAAGTAGGCAAAGAGGCCTAAAATACTTTTTATGACTAGGAGGTTGAACATTTTTCCTAAGAGTTACTTACTGGCCATACATAACCACTGTTATTTGAATTTTCATTTCAATACCTTGTTAATTATTTTAAAATTAAGATCTTCATAATTCTAGCAGGTCATTTATTTGTATCCCTTAAGCCTTATGGCATAGTATTAATTGCACATCTTGTTTTCTTAGTCCTTTATTGCTTTTTAATTTTATTTGATTTGTGGAGGGGCAGCCATTAGTTTACCATTTAAATATATATTTTTATATATCTTTAATTCCCTTCTAATTGTATATTTTTTAAATTAAAAAACCGTCACTTTTAGAATTGTGCAAAATTAAGAGTAAGTGGGATCCCTCACCTTTTTAACAGGTGAAACCATAGACCTGTCCACATCCAAATTATTATAGATTTTGAATTCATGAAGCGTAGATGAAGGAGATTTGGCCAGAGATTGGTAGAACTTGAATTGTCAGATAGGTGGGATTATCATTGTTGGTTGATTTTTCCAGTTTGCCTCCTAGGGCAGTTGTGAGTGCATAAGTGTGTAATTAGGGGAGAATGAGTGTCGTAGGCGTCACATGTGTAGGTATTATGTGATTACTGTTCTGAGGGCAGCCCCAAGTGGGCTCAGGCTACGGGTCTTCTCTGTGTTCTTCCCATTTTAATCTTTTTTTTTTTTTTTCCTGCAGTTTTTGGCCGGGGTTGGGTTTGAACTTGCCACCTCTGGTATATGGGGCCTGTGCCCTACTCCTTTGAGCCACAGGCACCGCCCTTCCCATTTTAATCTTTACCTTTGCTCCTACTTTTAAACCTTATGTGCCTGTACTGACCAGGAAGTAAAGAAGGTTTTGAGCTGTATCCAGTATATTTTGTATTTCTGGCTTACCTGCTTCTCTAGAATGGTTGGTCATCATTTTCATTTCTCAGTTTTTCAAATCCAGTTTAAAATTAGAACAGAATGAAGATAATTTAAAGATACATGATTCATAAATCACTGGTATAGTTTTTAATTAATCAGTATAAAAAAGTAAAGGCTGAGACTACTTTTTGGAGCCAATTCTTACTGTACAAGTGTTAATTTTTAAAATGTATTTAGATCACATTATACACTGCTAAATTAAATTGCCACTCTGCATTTTATAAAAAGTACTTAAATTTCTTAATAATCATGAAAAGAAAAGAGAAAATGTCAATTCAAAAGTTGGCACTGTTTTTAGCCGGGCGTTGTGGCGGGTGCCTGTGGTCCCTGCTAACTTGGGAGGCTGCGGCAAGAGAATCACCTAAGCCCCAGAGCTAGAGTTTGCTGTGAGCTGTGATGCCAGGGCACTCTACCAAGGGTGACAAAGTGAGACTGTCTCTAAAAAAAAAAACAAAGTTGAAAATTTCACTGGTTATTAGAAATTGAATTTGAATAAAATGTTGCCTTCTGTTTGGTAATACCTTGTCACCAGGAATGGCACCATTTACGGGCATGGATGGAATGGATGGACAAGTGTCACTCCTGCCTCTCCTGGAAAAATTTGTGTTCAAACAAATTTTGCAAGACTTTCCCCTAGAACTTTCTAGGCATTCTTATTTCTAGTGGTGCCAATGCCTTTTTATGAGGAGCTAATGGGAATTACACAGTATTTGCATCTGAACCTAGAGCAAGTAGATCCTGGTATTGTTGTGACTCCTGGTGGTTCTTCAGGAACAGGAAAGACAGAGGGAGTAACAATGGGGGAGAGATTGTGGCATGAGTATTTGGTACATTATGTGGTAGTATCTTTTATTTTTTTTTTTTTTTGAGACAGAGCCTTAAGCTATCACCCTGGGCAGAGTGCTGTGGCATCATAGCTCACAGCAACCTAAAACTCCTGGGCTTAAGCCATTCTCTTGCCTCAGCCTCCCAAGTAGCTGGCACTACAGGTCTGCCACAATGCCTGGCTATTTTTTGGTTGTAGTTTTCATTGTTTGGCACGTCCGGGCTGGATTTAAACCCAGCAGCTCTGGTGTATGTGACTGGCGTCTTAGCCGCTTGAGCTATAGGCGCTGAGCTGATATGGTAATATATTAGCTAAAATCATAACCATAATTGTTACTATTTCCTGTGCTCTTTCTTTCAGTAACACAAGGAAAATATTATTTTCCCCATTTGACAAATGAGGAAACTGAGACTCAGAGAAATTATGTTCCATTCAAAGTGAGCCAAGGTCCTCACTTTGAGAGAAGAGTGAAATTAACTTTGGGCATTAACAATTGGAAATAAATGTCTTGTCAGAAACTTGAAACAGTAATTTTGAGAAGCAAGTTTGGAGCGTGGGACAAAAGACAGGGTTATAGGGATAGGCTTGGAAAGTCCTGTGCACAAGGGTGATAACTAAACATTGGAGATTTGCCATGTATTATGGCGTTATTGTGGTAGTATAGTTATTTGTTTGCCCATGCATTGCCACCCTGCCACACTTTTTGGAGCATGGAGAATATCTGATTGCCTGCGAAGCATTAATTTTGTTCAAAGGAGACTGTAGAAGATGGGTATATCAGGTAGCATTATAGATAGGTTTTCTCAGCTCTGTCCCACTTCATCATCCTGTTGATAATGCTGAGCTCCTGCAGCAGATCCCAAAGGCAGGAGGATGGGCATGTACCCTTGGAAGGCACTTCAGAATCTCCAGTTACATGGTTTGGAATTTCCAAACCCCCAATGATTCTGGCCCCCTTCCTATGTATTTTTTAGATTATTGTCCTAGACTCATAAAGCCATAGATTATGGCTTTTAATTTTACTTATAAGGAGATACTCTTTTTGTTACTTAATTAGTAAGGAAAACAAAGAAGAAATATATTAGCCCCCTTTAATGTTACAAAGAAGAGATTATAAGGTTATAAGGAAGTAACTCACTTGGCTTGAAGAAATGCGTTTATTGAAAGGACACAGTGACAGTTGTGCTCTGGCCTTGGCTGTTCTGAGATTTGTTCTCTCTCTCTCTCCCACAGGGTGGGTGAGGGTACCTCTGTTTCTCTCTGTGCCTCTCACTTTCAGATTCCTCAAGCTTGGTGGAATGTCCTTATTGCTCAGGTTTTCAGCTTTCACTTAAGTCTAGGTCTCTAGCTTAGTCTAGTCACTACTTTGGCTTTAGGCCCAAGGTTTTTACAAGACACAAGGAATTACCTGAGTCTGTATTTTAAGCTCTTGGTTTTAAGCAATCTTCCTTTCTTGGCCTCCCAAACTGCTGAGATTATAGGTGTGAGCTACCACACTTTCCCCCTGAAGCTGAGTTTCTTCTCAAGTTTGAAAAAGGGCAGCACTGCCACTGGCTGACAATTTTAAGGCTTCATAGTCTATCTAGGCAGGTTTAACAGATATTCTCTTTGTCAAAGGTAAAATTTGTCATCATGGTCAGTGAAGTCATGCGATAGGGTTGGGAGAAGATGTGTAGCATATGTGTTTTTGAGGAATATCCCACTTTCTAGATCCTGTATGTTGTGCTTGGGAGATGAGCTGTGTTTCCGCAGGGAGATACTACTACTAAAAGGAGCACACTATATCTTTCACATGTGTTAGGGTAGAAAACAAGAGTTAAGAAGCACTGATTTAGGAAGCGTCCTTCAATTTGAAGATAATAGGAGATGTTTCTAAATTATATTCATATCCTTGCTGTCAGTAATGTATATTTTATCTGTAACTTTAAAGGATGTCTGCTCTTTCAAGGTGCTTGGTAGCTATAGAATAATTTTCGTTTTAAGTGTTGACAATTTTGGATTAGGGAAATAATTAAATGGACAAAGCAACTGAATTTGTACAAGCTTTCTCATTGCATGACAGATGCATGATATGTTTTCATGAAAGTAAATATTCGCTGTTGCAAATGCCATCAATCTTTAACAGTCAAAAATTTGCTTGGCAAGAAAAGTGTTATAGAGCTATACAGAATTGTGGTTATTGTTTTATTACATTGTTTACTGTAAACCTGGTTCAATATTGGTAAACATAGTATAGCAGAAACTGAACTGTTGTGCGTATCTGGGCATTGGTCCAAGATATCATTAAAAATACTGCCTCAGACTAATTTGGCTTTATGAATAATATTTTATTAACAGCTCAACTGAAATTGAGCCACATGGTGTAGCTTAAAAATTCTGAATCGACAAGATAATGAGAGTAGTATAAGTGTACTCTGCATACTCAATATTCTACATTTGAGTGATAAATTTATGCGTGATTTTTGTGTTAACCTTTAAACTATAAGAAAACAAATGCTTAGCATGATGTGATATCTTTAAAATTTACATAATGTTGTGGTTTGCTGTGAACGTGAATGCCTTATAAACTAAAACCTTATTAGTTTAACAATCAAATGTAAAGAATAAGGTGAGGTTGCCGAACAAATATTAAAATGGATACATAGCACAAGTTTTGGCATACAGTTCTCTAACATCAAGAACTTGTATTAACATTCCCCCAAAAGGTTAAAGGACATTAAGTTCTTGTAAAAGTCCAATACATTAATTCTTTTATATTGCTAATCAAAGGTAAAAGTTACACCTTAAAATAGGATTTGGAGACTATTAATGTTTGGTTATAAATGATTTATGTTAGGTATAACAAAGAGAAAGTGAGATGATTGATGAAAGTAATCCATAATTAGATATTTCTTGCCAAGAAAAGATACATTTGTCTTTTTCTGCATGTATTTTTTCTAAGTAGAGTCTTACTGAATATACTTTTATAAATTCCTATCTGAAAGGGTGCGGAATGGGAAGGGGTTATTTTCTGTTACTATTAGTGAATAAGATATTTTTGCAATGGAAAGATAAGTCATTTAAAGAATGAATTTTAATTTAAAAACTTAAAAAAATAATGAATTTTAATATTCTTCTTCTCAATGAATGTTTTATTTGTTTTCCAGGTTAGCACTCTACGTTTATGAATATCTGCTTCATGTAGGAGCTCAGAAATCAGCCCAAACATTTTTATCAGAGGTACGTTTTATGTATTTTCTGTATTACATTTTGATATTGTATATAAATGAATAAAATATACTGTAACAATTACTTGGAAAAACTTGATTGCTGTATAATATATAGTGAATACTCAGTTCGCAAGATATATAATATGGCTTTGTAGACTGTGTGTAACAGTTTTAATATCCCAAAATTCTGTGTCACTCAATCACCTTCTAGTCAACTTCATGGCCATTTTCTCCCCTTTGAAATGGAAAGTGATATTAGTATGGCAACAATAATTAAGAAAACAAATCTGCTTTCAAAGAAAAAAAACACAATTCACCAGTTCTTTAATTCTAATGCTAATCATGTTTAGGCATTTTTTGCAATCTTGGAAAATTTGGTTTTTGTTTGTTTTTATCTTATATGGATAACTGTTGATTGATTTCAGCTAGAACATTATGATAATCTTTTTTTTTTTTTATTTTTTTTTAGACAGAGTCTCACTTTGTTTCCCTTGGTAGAGTGCCTTAGTGTTCTAGCTAACAGCAACCTCAAACTCTTGGGCTCAAGCAATTCTCTTGCCTTAGCCTCCCAAGTAGCTGGGACTACAGGCGCTCGCTACAGCACCCACCTATTTTTAGAGATGAGGTCTCGCCCTGGCTCAGGCTGTTCTCAAACCTGTGAGCTCAGGGCAATCCACCCAGCTGAGCCTCTCAAGTGCTCTGGGATTCCAGGCATGAGACACCATGCCCAGTTTTCATTATGATAACCTTATTTCAAGTTTTGTTTCTCATTCTGTTCTACACTTTCACTTTCTCAAATTTTGAATTTGAGCTTTCTTCTTCAATCTATAGAAAGATAATGAGGATGGTGATAATTTTATTGAGTTCTGTTATGTGTCAGACATGTAACGTACCAGGGTTTTTTTTTTTTTTACATATATTATCTCTAATTCTTGTAGAAATTTGTAAGGTAGGTCATCTTGTTCCTTTTTATTTGATGGGAACAACAGAGCCCAGAAAATTTACATATCTGGCTCCTGGTCACATATATGGATTTTTAAGTCCTTGAAATAAAGCTAATCTATTTGAGAGGTGTTACATGTGTGAAATACACACTGGATTTTTTTTTTGTTTTTTTTAGAGACAGAGTCTCACTTTGTCGCCCTTGGTAGAGTGCTGTAGCATCACATCTCACAGCAACCTCCAGTTCTTGGGCTTAGACAATTCTCTTACCTTAGCCTTCTGAGTAGCTGGGACCACAGGTGCCTGCCACAACGCTCAGCTATTTTTTGTTGCATTTTGGCTGGGACCGAGTTTCAATGTGCCACCATCAGTATATGGGGCCAGCACCCTACTCACTAAGGCTCAGTATGAACAAAAGAATATAAAATATCACTAAAAATTTTTTTTTTTTTTTTGAGACAGAGCCTCAAGCTGTCACGCTGGACAGAGGGCTGTGGTATCACAGCTCACAGCAACCTCCAATTCCTGGGCTCAAGCGAGTCTCCTGCCTCTGCCTCCCAAGTAGTTGGGACTACAGGTGCCTGTCACAATGCCTGGCCATTTTTTGGTTGCAACCCGGGCTGGATTCGAACCCGCCAGCTCAGGTGTACGTGACTGGCGCCTTAGCCTGTTGAGCCACAGGCACCGATCACTAATAATTTTTAAATTTGGTCATGCATTAACATATTTTGGATAAGATTGGGTAAAATGAAACGTATTACTAAAATTAATTTTACCTTCTTTTTATTTTTAAAGTGGCTATTACAAATTTTAAATTAGGCCATTCTTGGTAGCTCATGCCAGTAATCCCAGCACTTTGGAAGGCCACGGCAGGAGGATTGTTTGAGGCCAGGAGTTTGGGGCTGCAGTGAACTATCATTGTGATACCCTATCTCTTAAAAAAAAATTACATATGTATCTCTTATTTGTGGTCCATGTTTATATTTCTTTTGGGAAGTGGTGCTTGAAATCATATTATCTCTAGTGATCTCACTATTTTGGCTCCCACCAGATCAGAGGCACAACAGGCATCCATTACATAGTACCCTGCCTGAGGTATAGCCGTCTTGAGATTCAATTCAGCTGTTCCCCAACTGCATAAGTAAATACATACACACAGACCTCTGTCTTATTTCTAATTAATTAGTGTATGTGAACTATTAGGGCTTATTTACAAAGAAAGAATTTTAGAAGTTTGATCAGAACATGTAAGAACTCAGTTGTTTTACCTTAGAAGGAATATAGGCAGTGTAATGAAAATTTTGTTTTAAAAGTTTATTCAAATCAAAACAGAAGTTTGGTGTATCTGTGTTTTGCTGAATCAATAATTGGAAGACTTCAGGTTTGAAATAAGTTACTTTTGCTATTTGATATTACAGAGGAAATGATTAAGATTGTAAAAAGGGTATCCTTAATATTTATATTCTTAACCTCTGTCAATTTACAGGCTATTTTAAAGACATTAAAGCTGGATACGGAGATTTTAAAGTTTTGTTCTAGTACATAAACTTAATGCACTAAATGAAACTTAAGGAAACTTAAATGATTTACTGATTTCCTTCCTTGTATCAAGGCCCATTTTTTAATGGCTCAGCTTATTTAATTATCAGGGGTTCCCAAGACTATTTTCTTACCAATGGTATATCAGATACAATAGTTATTAAATTTCATCAAAAAAGAAAAATGTTGCTGACTCATTTAAGGAAGCTTAGGTATTTATATTCAAATGGGTTATGTGGATTGAGCAAATAATTAGATAACTGTAGTCATAGGTTTTGATCTACATGGAAAATGGATATCCAAAATTTCTAGGACTAATTGGTAGAAATGAAATTAGAATTTCAGCTGAGATTCACACATGTTGACTAATATTTGTCATGATTTTATTTTCCCTGGCTATATTTGGAATATAAAACTGAGGATTTCTCTGAATTATTCATCTGGTTCATTTTCACAAGAGGAATCAGTTAAACCGAAAACAAACTATTTTCACCAAGAAAACACATTGTTTGTGGAGTTTGGAGATGGCTGTATGTGATTCTCAGAACTACTCTTCACCTTTTAGGTTGCTAAACTCTGAGTGGTACTATGAAAACACATTCTCAATACATAAGGAACCAATGCAAGGGAATGGCTAAATTAATTGAGATATAAGTTTTTCATAATGAAAGAGAATACGTAAGATCTACTTGAACGTAGGTGGACAGACTTCCAAAACCTTGTCTAGTAAACAAAGGAAGATGAAGTATGTCATTAACATGGAAACTCTTGAACATACAGCAGTACTGTATACTTTTGTGGGGTATGTGTTTGGGTGTAGAAAGTGTTTTAAAAGTTCTTAAAGAATGTACATGCCAGTCTAGTTTGTTTCTGGGAGTAAAGATGTTAAAGGGATCAAAGGAGATTTTATAGGGTTTTTTTAAAGACAAAGCATTCATATATTATTTGTATAATTATTTAAAAATAAAAATAGAAGGGAAAATACATTCTCTTAAACTATCCGAATTTAAAGATGGACCCTAGAGAGATTTTTGCTGGCCTTTGCTGAGGACTCCCTGGAATTCTTGATTATTTCAGTTTAATTTATGATAGCTTTTTAATTTCCTCCATCACATTTTCAGTTCTATAGTGTCCAGCTCTGTGGGTTTGCCTATATGTACAGTGAGACTTCTGTCATCTGAGCTTTACTCCTTGGTGTATTCCTTCTGCCTAAACTCTCCTCCCCTCTCTACCTTGGAAGTAAGTTTCCTTCCACAGGTCTTCATCTCGCTGAGCTGATAGTATATTCTGCAGGGGCCTGTGCATAAAGGCCTTTGTATACTATGCCAGAAAGTTTAGACCTTATCTTCGGCAAAAGAGGGCCTTTAGGAAAAGAACATTATATGGTTTTTTACTCTGGTGTCTATAGACACCTTCTTTTTTAATATGAATAGTTATGAAAAAGAAAATAAAAAAGAGTAACATTTTAGGGCACTTTGCCCTGATTACAGTTGGTTTCTCTTAGTTTCTCTTGGATCATACGCAAAACTTAAGGCTGCTTGTAACTAGTTTATGTAGTAAAATACCATCTTATCTGTGATCCTTCCTCATCTATCCCCAGGTTTTTACCTAATTCAGAACTGTTCCATAGAAACTTAATATAGGGAGACCTACTTATTTGGGTTAGATATTGTAATAAAAAGGAAATGATTAAAAAATGAAAAAAGGAAATGATTGAAGTGGCACCAGTTATTCAAATATCTAATATTCTCACTCGGGTTCAATGCGAAGTAGAATACTTCTTCCCATTTGGATATTCTTCCTCAGGATGAATGAGGCTATGACTGATTATAATATTACTGAGTTCTTCTGAATCAGGATTTACTGTGCATGACCACTTCTTCCTTTGAACTGGCTTGTTCTTTGGGGGGAAGTAGTGAGGTCAAATTACAACTCCAAGTATATGTGTATCTCAGTAGCCTAATCTCTCACTTGGGCTTGGCTTTTCTAAAAGTGCCATAGAAATTTAAGTGCTCTTAATGGCTTTTATCAGTCAAAAGAGTAGGGGACATAATTATTATTAGCCCAGCAATTTTTTTCTAAATTCAATGAGGCAGTATTGGATTAACAGTGGAAATCAAAACATTGTTAGCTGCTCACAGTCTCTCCCTTTTCTCCCTTTCCTGAATCTTCCCAGATCTTCCTGAAAGATCACTAGCAATCTCCTAAATTCTTGTAATGTAGAATATCAAGTACTTGTTTTCCTCTATGAACTCCTTTCCTTTCAGACCACTCCTAGGGGCCTCTTGTCTTTCTGGGTCAAAAACTAACAAATATAGAAAGGAGTTTTTCCAACAAAAGGTAGTCCTCTTTAAAAGGTCTCTATTCTTTCTAAAACAAAACAGGATTGTCCAAGAAAGTTTTCTGTGATTATGGAAATAATCTCTGATCTGGGCTGTCTAGTAAGGCAGCTACTAGTCACATGTGACTACTGAGCACTTGAAATGTGGCAAGTGCACCTGAGGAACATTCAGTTAATTTTAAATTTAAATAGGCACATGCAACTGTGGGCACCATGTTGAATAGCACAGTTTTAGATTATCTGCTTTAAAGAGTAGGCTTGTTTTTCTTCTATTGGCCTTAAATTTTTTACTTTAATTTTTTTTTAACATGTGGTTTAGGGTACAGATATCCCCTCTTCTATAAATGGAAGATTTTAGAAAATTAGTGGGAACAGTAGCTTATATCTAAATTAAAAGTCTTAGGAATTTTGTCTGGAAACAAACTTACATAAAATTATGCAAGTTGTTTTCTTAACACAACAACTAGTTTTATTCTTAAATGACATTAAAAGTTGGTTTTTAAATATTGGTTCAAATTCAAATGTTATAAAAGGACTCAGGAATTGGGTGTAAAGTTTAGGGCCCATGAGCATCAGACTTGCTGCTGCATTGTGAGAGATTATGGTAAAGCAGGTCTGGATCTGCTAGAGAGGTTGACAAGGCTGGAACTTCCAAGAAGGTGCTGCTGACCTCTAGAATTTCCCTACCTCTACTGTTGCTGCTGTTGTTTCTACAGCAGCCTGCAACTGTCTCACTTTGGAGCCAGAGGCCAGAAGCTTTTCTTCTTCTTTCTACCTTGATCTCTTGCTAAGGTCTCCTGATGGCAGAACTTAACAGGAAGCTAAATGGCAAGGATCCTAGGAAATGTATAGAATAGAGCAGAGGTCCTCAAACTACGGCCTGCCGAGGACATTTATCCGGCCCAGTGGGTTTTTTTTTTGCCACTGCTGCCTGTTCTGCTTAGCAGCCGGCTCCTCCCGGGCCACAGTGCACATGTGTGGAATATGCGCTGCACTTCCCTCCTTCTTTCTGTCTCTTGACTCCTCCTCTCAGTCTCAGGTGAGACTGAGACTCATGATCAGACGAGTCATGAGCTTGCCTATGCAGAATCTGCTGCTGCCTGAGGACTGATTAAGAATAAGTTAGGATTTTTTTTTTTTTTTGAAGTTAGGAGGTCTATTTTTTTTTTATTTTGCAGTTAGTAGGGCCTTTTTTTGTGATTAACCGGGGGTGGGGGGGTGTTCTGAAGTTAGGAGGTTTTGGGTTTTTTTTTGCAGATGAGGGTGCCTTTTTTTTTTTTGCAGTTTTTGGCCGGGCCTGGGTTTGAATCCACCACCTACAGTATATGGGGCTGATGCCCTACTCCTTTGAGTCACAGGCACTGTCCCTGTTTTGTTTTTTTACTTCAGAATAAGATATGTACAGTGTGCATAGGAATTTGTTATTTTTTTTTAAAACTATAATCTGGCCCTCAAATGGTCTGAGGGACAGTGAACTGGCCCCCTGTTTAAAAAGTTTGATGACCCCTGGAATAGAGTATAGAGGGTAGGTGTGAAGCTGAAAGATAATAGGTTAATGACCAATATGCCTTGCCAGGAGCAAATAAGGAAGAAAAAGTTAAGTGGATGTGTGCGTTTGCCTATATATGTTCATGTATATATGTCTGTGTGTATCATTTTTCCTTTGTTTGCATAAAAATAAGTTTATTACATAAATTACACAAAATATCCCAAATTATATTCTGTGATTTAATTTTTGTTTCACTTGTTAGATTTTTGAAATTTGTTATATTACTTTATTAAATATTATAATTCTCCTTTTTATGGTACTTCGTCATATGATGAAGTTCACTAGCCTCCTGCTGATGGACAGCTAGATTCTTTCCAGTCTTTTGTACTTATAAATAATGCTTCAATGAAATTTTTTGTGTATTTCATAAATATATATAGGATTTATTCATATATATATATAATTTTGCATAGTAACCATATATACAGGATAAATTTCTAGAAGGGTTCTCTCAGTATATAGTTTATTAAACCACAAGCCCTATCTTGCCCCTGTTGATAGATCTTTTTTTCATGATTTGGTGGGTTTACATTATGTAGAAATCCTGAAAATGTTAGATCATATCATAAATAAGGCCCTCAAATGTAGAATATGGCAGTAGGAATGGGCCTTAATATTTATAGGGCATTTGCAGGAGAATACAGACTAGTCAAATAATGGAAAGAAGAGAGGTGAATAAACAGCAAAAAGCCTTAGGATTAGAGAAATACACATGGAGAAATACAAATACATCATGGAAGAAGGAAGAACAGAATGAAGAGTATAGACCCCACCCAAAACATACATAAGCCTGATGCCCATGAAACTCAATATAGCAAAAAAATGCCTCTTCACAGATAGCAGAAAAAACTATTTTTAAAATAACTACTGACCATGTGGGGGTATATTTTGGCCATTCTTCAACACCTTCTATCATTAATACATACTGATTAACAATATATCTAAACTATATAGATATAATTTAAAGTGAAAGTCCTCCTTTACTCTTTTTCAAATAGTTGTAAGTTTGGTGTGATTTCTTTCATATACATATACTCAATGTACACATAAATATACACACTTTTTTCAAACAATAAGGTTTTATACTATAGATACTGTTTTGTACCCTTCTAAATCTCCATCTTGAAAAATCAGTAGAGCATTGGCTCTCTTTCCAAATAGATATATCTCATTCTTTTTAATGCTAGCACACTGATCTGTAGTATATAAGCATCAAGTTTTATTTCACATTCACTGCTGGTGAATGCTTCACAGGTAATTTTTAATTTTCAGGTTTTCTAACAATGTTGTAACGAATTTGATTTAGTTTTATATAGGTCAGTGGTCTGTCTTGCCTCTTCTCAAGCATCTTTCTATGTTTTCTATTGAAAAATGGTATCTGGAATAGTGATTAGTTTGAAGAGAGCCATATCATTTACTATGTAAACATATTCTCTGTAGAACTTCCTCTTCCTTGGAAATATCTAAAACAACTTTCAGTGACATTCATTCAGTAACTATAAAGGACGGATTTTGTGTCAACTTCAATATGATGGGCCAAAGTTCCAGCTGCTTCTGGCATAGACTTGCAATTTGAAGTGAGAAGGGTAAACTCTACTGATTATGTAGTAAAAAGTATTATGAGGATGGAAGTAATGATGCATGTGAAGCTTTTAAAAATTTTTCTGAGGAATAATAAGACGTAACACCGTTTAAAATAGTTCCTCTCATGACTACCCCATCAAATAGAAGACATATAGGTGGTTTCCTAGAGGACCTTGTCTCCTGAGATAGCAGAGACTTCCACTGTTGTAGAGTGGTGGAAGTGTGGGAAGGAGGCTGCCTAGTAACTGATGTGGTGTATGGGACTGATCAGTCTAATCCTACGTTCAGCACACCTGGCATCGAGATCTAGCCATGCCACTTTAACTCCTCTATAAGTCATCTCTCATTCTTCTCATTTTAATTCATTATAGTATTATACACTTTATTTCATGGTCATATTGTATAAGGTCCAAATGTTACATAATTTTTCTTATTTAAACTGAAAACTAAGGCTACATATAGAGATTATTTTAAAGACTTTCTGGATCACCTTATTCAAAATTATAGCTCATAAAAAAATTGTTTAAAATCCCCCAAATTATAGCTCATTTCACTGTGCTCCTGTACTTTCTATCCCCTTCCTGGCTTTCTTTTCCTCCATAGCATTTGTCACCTTCTAATATAAACACAATTTACCTTTTTGTTTTTGTTTGCTTGTGTTCTACCTTACTGATGTGTAATAGAACTGAAGGAAGCTATGTTTTGTGTTTGCTGTTGTAGAATGTCTAGAAAAGTCATTGTATAAAATATTCATTTAGATTTTCAATTTTCAAATTTACTTTGCAAAAAGTATTTAGTCAGAACGTTGACTTTTTGAGAAATATTGACTTTCCTTTAAATTTGTACCATAATGAACTCTAATTTACCTGAAATACACAGAATTGGAAAGTTAATATCACCTTTTAAAAGCCCTTATTTTATGAAAGACATATACCTCAAACAGAAGCTTATTAAATAACCTAACCCTAAGTTATTATTTAGAGTCTATATAGTAAGTGCAATCTCTTGCAAATTTCTGGGTCAGTGGTGATAACTGATTTTCATACTGATAATGACAATTTTGATGTACCTTAGACCTGAAATACTTTCTGATTCGCCAAACGAAATAAAATAAAAAGAATTCTTCCTTAATTCCAACTCTGGCTGTTCTTTTTTACTGGCCATATATATAGTTTCTACCAAGGTGTTTTATACTATTCTGATTAGTAAGCTAAAATTGTTAGATACAACTATAAATATCTAATGTTTTTATGTGGAATATCACTGGTATTTTGTGGATACTGGTGATAATGATGATGGAATAAATTTTTAGGGAATGCTTTTCTAAGGAAAGGAAAAATAATAATAGCAGCTAGTGGTCACCAAACACTTACTGCACATTAGTCACTATTTTAAGTGTTTTTCTTGTACTAACCAGGTACTTTCTTATAACACTCTATAAGGTAGACAACTATTATTAGCTCCATTTTATAGATGAGGAAACTAAAGCACAGAAGACTTAAGTAAGTTTCCCAAGTCTCCTAGTTAGTATGTAGGAAAGCTAAAGTTTATGCTCATACTTCATCCTACTTAGAAGGAATACATTTTTAATATTCATACTGTATGAGGGGGTTTGGGAGGTAATATGTCAGTCAGGATATCGACACACTAATTAAAAACACATTAAGTATTTTAATGGAGGGAATGTAATACAGCGAAATAACTGTACAGGTTTGAAAAAAAGCAAAAGGGAACACAGAAGTTACATAAAATCAGTAATTACAGTAAGCATTTACTAAGACTGGAACACCAAAAGAAGGAACTTGTAGGAGGAGAACTCTCATAGAGCTGAGTCTTAGATAGTTAAGGAAGGGGAGCTGTGTAGCTATTGGTCCCTGAAGAGCTCAAAGGAGATTCTGGAACTTCAGACCCCTGAGGGGGAGTATTGGCCAATTCTGCATACCTGGTTCTGGTTGTGCAGAAAAAAGTTAGAGGGGAATTAGCTGTTATCACTGGGATGAACTGCTGCTGCTGGGGAACCCTGACAGGAACAACAAGCTCACAGGAAATAAACCTCTTCAGTAGAGCCTTTTTAGTTTATGGGACCTCATAAAAACCTTTATGTCTAATGAAGGACAAAGGTGGTACACAGATCCCAATGTTAATAACTTAAAGAGCACAGAAAGAAGGATTTAGAACTAACTTAAAGTCAAAGCTTAATGATTGGTACAGAGGGAAGCAAATTCAAGAAAATAATAGTGACATCTTTTGTTGGGAAATCCAGTCTACAAATCACTGTATAAAATGACTACTTGTAAAACTTGGGTAAAGAATGACAGGAAATGATGAAAAACTTATACATTAAGATAGTATTTTAAATGGGAAAAATATTGCTTTGTACTATTATGAAAATATTTAATATCTCTTTTATTCATTTTAGATAAGATGGGAAAAAAACATCACATTGGGGGAACCGCCAGGATTCTTACATTCTTGGTGGTGGTAAGTATCTTTTATTCCATTTTTACTAGATTGATGATGCATTCCAGTAGGCTAGCACTAAACTTATTTATGAGTTCATGTTTCCTTTTTATTCTTTTTAGTTTTCTTAAATTGTTTTCTGGAAGGTAGCACTTAAAAATAAAACCTCAAAACTAGCATTTGTGTTATTTAATTTAAAGATACTACCATGAAGTCAGTCTGAAATTGGAACCAGTATGTGGAATCTGCAACTGTAAGTATGATTCTGTATTAGTCAGCTTGAGCTGCCATAACAAAATACTGTAGAATAGATGGTTTAAGCAGCATAGATTTATTTTCTCACAGTTTGGTAAGCTGGTAATCCAAGATCAAGATGCCAGCACGATAGGTTTCTGTTGAGGGCTGTCTCCCTGGCTTGTAAACAGCTACCTTCTCACTGTGTCCTTACATGGTGGGCAGAGATGAAGCAAGGGTAAGCTCTCTGTGTCTCTTCCTTTATGGGCCCTAATTACATCCTGAAGGTGAATTCTCATGACCTCATCTAACCCTGATTATCTTCCAAAGGCCCTCTCTCTAACTACCATCACATTGGGAGTTATGACTTCAACATGTGAAGTTGAGGGGATACAGTTTAATCCATAGCAGATTCCTTTCTCATCGTGCGGTGGAAAATGAGCATGGCACTTTTTCTTGGCTCTTCTGATTGCTAAACTAGTTATAATATTGCTTTTTATAAAATGGGCTATATTGCTGTCAATGCTATAATATCATATAATACTATATAAGTAATTATATGCTAGTATACTATTCTAGTTCCTTCTTGAACCCCTACTCTTCTCTTCAGAGAGGGAGATAATTTAATTGGCATTTTTTGTTAATAGGCTAATCCTGTTTTAAAATAACAGTTAATCATTAAGCAAACAAACAAAAAAACTCCTAAGAACAAGAGGGGGATAAGTTAAAAATGAATATATTTTCATTTTCTGGGACATGCATATTTATGAGAAATAATTGCCTATATAGTGCTCATATATATTTAAGTAATCAAATGGATATGTATTTTTTTGCCTTGAGGAAATACCTTTCATATCTTTATGTTTCTTTGTATTTCTGCTGTGTGATAGTAGTGTCCTTTTAAGTTTCATTTTATTCATGAGGATTTGAGCATATTTTCCCATGTAAACCTAGTTTATATGGTTTATATATTGCATCTGTCAACAAATATTTATTGAGTGTCTTATACATGCCAGGTGCTATGCTAGATGCTATAGATACACTCATGAATACAACAGGCACAAATCCCTCCCCTGTTGCTGATGACAATCTATTGGGGAGAACAGCTAACTAAAAAAGCAGTGAGAAAGAAGTGTTTTGTGGGGTATGTGCAGAGTACTAGATAGCCATATACCAAATACATTTCACCTGGAGGAGCTAATGCATACGTCAAGGCCATAAGTATATATAATAGTTGACGAGAGAGGCGTGGAGAGAAAGAGAAGGGGAATGTTCTGGACTGATGATACCATGTATAAAGGCCTAGACTTGAAAGGCAGAGAGAACTTGGCATGTGGGAATAATAGAAATTCATGATGTTGGAAATTGAGGTGATAGAGTGATTAGGGATGAAGCTGGATTAATAAACTGGATATATGAATTTGGTTATAAAGACAATATGATGCAGTTACATTTTGTTTGTTTTGAGACAGAGTCTCAAGCTGTCACCCTGGGTAGAATGCTTACAGCAACCTCAAACTCTTAGGCTTAAGCAATTCTCTTGCCTCAGCCTCCCAAGTACTGGGACAACAGGCACCCGCCACAAGGTCCAATTTTTTGGTTGCAGTTGTCATTGTTGCTTAGCAGGCCTGAGCTGGGTTTGAACCCGCCACCCTAGATGTATGTGGCCGGTGCCTTGCTGAGCTACAGGCGCTGCCAATATAGTTAAGTTTTTAAGCAGGAGAGTTATGATGCCAGCTTTCATCTTAGCAATATCACTCTGGTTCTAGGGAGGAGATAATGGTTGGATTAGGAATAAGTCTAGAAGCAGAGACGCACTTAGAAGACTTTTGGAATAAGGGGTAGAGAATGGCTACTTGAACTTGTGTGTAATCATTGAAGAGGAAGATAATTGGATTGATTTGAGAGATGTAAATCTTAAGGTAGAATTGATAGGATTAATTTGGTGAAGAGTTTTGCTTTTTAGCCATGCTAGAATTGAAGTACATGCTATTCAAGTGGAGATGTTGAGCAAGCATCTGGTTAAACGGGTCTGTTATTCAAAGGAGAGGGGGTGCAGCTGTGCACGATGGTACACACTTGTAGTCCAGGCTGTGCAGGAGGCTGAGGCAGGAGAATCACTGGTGTCCCGGAGTTCAAGTCCAGTCTGGGCAACATAGTGAGCTCCCATCTCTAAAAAAGAGAGAGAGATGGTTGAATGATGTTGACTTGAGAGAGGAGAGCGGTGGGCCTCATGCAGAACCTTTGTAACTTTAACATTTAAGGTTTGAGGAGGAAGACAGGGTACAAAGGAGATAAGTCTCAGCTAAAGAGAAGGGAGGAAAACCAGGAAACTATAGCATCATAGAAACCAAGAATAAGGAAGAATTTTGAGAAGGAGAAAGAAAGGTGTCTCATGTCACTATAGCTGAAAGATGAAGTCGTAGGAGTACATATATCTTTTCCAATTTAGTGACAAGACCATTGGTGAATTCTGCGAGCTGAGTAATGGGCTAGGAGTGTTTCTGGGTTGAGAAGTGACTGGGAAGGAAGTGGAAGATGGTAGATACAATCAATTCTTTCACAAGGCTCATCTATGGTGAAGAATAAGGAGTAGTGATGCTTGGAGGTACATTGTAGATTAAGAGAAAACAGTAGAGAGGCAGAGTCTGAAGATTCAAGGAGAAAAGGATATTTAGTGGCATAAAACCCCTGAGGAGGCCAGGGAGAAGGGCATCTAAAGCACGAACGTTTGGGAGTGTGAGAGGAGAGGACCACCTCCACCACTGTGGTAAGAGGAGATGCAGAGATATTTGTATAATTGACGGCAAGAAATTCATTTCTGATTCTAATGTCTTTTATATTCTCTGAAAAATAGGGTATGAGGTTTTCTGCTGAGGGTACTGTGTGTAGTAGTGGTGGTGAATTTTTAGGAGAATGAAGAAAGTTAGAAATAATTCTGTATAGACCCAGAAGTAATTCTACATTTTGTGACTAGGGGCACACAAAAAAATGGCCAGGCCGTTAAGTCCTAATTGGTATCAGAGTTTATAAATTCACTGGTATGCCCAGGTATGTGACTTCTCTGCCACAGCACTTGGTAATCAGGGGTTACGTGGACAAGCTAGACATTTCTTTTTTGCATTTCTTCTATTAGAAGCATTTTGTGTTTAGTACTGTATACCCTCATCTCTTGGTGTCTTCTTTAAAAGAAAAAATAAGAACTGTCTTCTAGTGGTTTCCTCAGTCTGTTATTTAATCCCATCATCTCTTTAACCTCTCTCCTGAAAGCATGCCTTATGCCTTATTAGAAGTCCCGTGGTGACTGGAACCACACTTGGTCAGTTGTGGTTGTGGGTTTCCCCTGTTTGTCTTATATACGAATGGCAGGAGCAGGTGCAGTCTTTTGGTTCAGAGTTGTTCCTGTATTTGGAACAACGGTTCATTACAGTTAGGCACAATGATTGTGCTGTTTTCCTGAGGTTTAAAGATGGATATTTTATATACTATTGTAAGTCAAACTCTCATTTTATATAGTGTGTATTTTTGATATCAGATCTAGACTATAAGTACTTAATTTTTTCTGAATACAATTGAGTCTCCTCCCCTGTTGATAGCTTTTCATTTTGCAGGTTTCCATTTGAGACTACAAAGTAGCATAAGAAACTGTTTTAGAAGTCTGTACCTGTTGGATCAGTGGGAGGATTTTAAGAGTTTTCCATGATAGTATTAATTTTGTTTCTTGTGCCTACTGTTTTCACTCTCTTTTTAATGAATTTAACCTATTCCGATATTATAAATGTTTGCTTCTGTGAGAGTTTAACTTTTTTATTCTCAGCTGTCAGAGGTGCAGCTTTTAAATCTGCCGTTGTTCATTTTCTTCCTGTGGCTGTTAGATTCAGGAGAGCCTTTCCTCTGTGGCTTTGATATTTTTAAGTACCTTAATTTGTACCTAGTTGGACATATCAAATAAATGATAAATAGTGGATACATAAATATTTTTAGATAATATTTGTTCAATTTAAATCTAAAACATGTAATGTGTATAGTACAGCATTTTTAATATTTTATTTAAATTTTCTCCCTCAGCACTACTAAAATACTTTTTGAGGTGTCTACTTCATCTGTATAAATCAGTGATTCCTAACAATTTTGAAGTCATGGGGTCCTCTGAGAACTGATGAAAGCTATGGGTCTCTTTCCCCCCCTAAAAAAGTCCTAATCCTGAGTTTTCCTTACCATTGTTTATAGCCAACTATTACTGTGGGTTTTAACTCTAAGCAACTGTACTCTGAATTAGGAATTCAGGACTATAATATGTTGCCTTTTTCTATTGCCCTGGAATGCTGTTGCTGTTGTTGAGGTCTAAATGATTAAGTTAACATTTATTCTTCAAGAACTTTCTGCTTGTTACTTGCTCAAATTTAGAGTCACATTTGGATGAATGAAATATAATTTTATGACTTCTCAGTGCTGATCTTAATAGAATACTTGAAATTGGAATTGTTCTCTTGTTCACAAATGTTTGGTGAAGTGTCTTCACCAAATATTTACATAGTGAAATATTATGCTGTCCTCAAGGAAATCAGTAGTATGAAACATAAACAATTAAAAGTATTATAACAAAGGTATGTACTGGTTATATTAGCAACATAGAAGAAATACTTTAGCTTGGGAGAGTTAGGAAAGGCTCCATAGAGAAAGTGAATCTGAGCTGAATTGAAATTTGAGTAACAGAAGGGTATTTTGGGCAAGGAACAGTATAAAATCTTGAATGGATGATCATGCACTTAAGGAATGAGAAGTTGCTTGGACCAATTGATCTGTAGGTGCAGTACTAGAAAGTAATAGAATATAAGGCTATAGACAAAAATGGGGGTCATTTTATAAAGGCCTGAAGTAAATTAAGGGTTTTGGACAATAGCCCAAAGGTTTTATTTTATTATTTTAATTATAATTGATTTTTAGAACTTAGTCTTAGTTTCACAACAAGATTGAGCAGAAAGTACAAGGCCGGGCTTGGTGGCTCACACCTGTAATCCTAGCACTGTGGGAGGCCGAGGCGGCTCACAAGTTCAAGACTAGCTTGAGCAAAAGTGAGACACCTTCTCTACTAAAAATGGAAAAACTGAGGCAAGGGGATCACTTGAACTCAAGAGTTGGAGGTTGCTGTGAGCTATGACAGCACAGCACACTAGGGCAACAGCTTGAGACTCTTGTTTCAGGAAAAAGAAAAGAAAGAAAGTATAGAGGGTTCCAAGGTTTCTCTTGCAACTTCTACTGCCATCAATACCACCAGGGTTTATTTGTTGCAATTTAGAAATGTGCATCGATACATTATTATCGCCTATGGTCCATCCTTTACATTAGGGTTTGTGTTTGGTGCTATGCATTCAGAGGGTTTTGGCATATGTGTAATACATACATCCACAATTATAGTTTTATACAGATACTCTGATTTGCCTTCAAGGTTTTGCCTGTTCCAGAATGTTGTATAGTTGTAATCCTACAGTATGAATCTTTTTCAGATTGGTTTCTTTTATTTAGTAATATACATTGAAGTTTCTTCCATGTCTTGGGTAACCCAAATATTTTAAATGAGGTGCATGACATAACTGGATTTGTGCTCTTAGATACTCACTTGGCATCAACATAAAGATGGGTTAAAGAGGATTGAGGACAGAGGCGCTGAGATTAATTTGTGAGGCAATTGTAATTTTCCATATGAAAGCTGATAAGGAGAGAGCAATCCCAGATAACAGCGTGTCAAATAGTTTGGAGGTGACTGAAGAGTCTCCCAAGTTTTATTTTTGAATAATGGAACGAACAGTGATACCATTGATTAAGTTAAGGCATTAGGAGAGAATAGTAGACTTTGCAGAAAAGATCATGATTTATCTTGAAAGGGTTACAATTTGAGATGCCAGTGTGATATTCAGATAAACAAGCTCTGTAGAAGGAGATCTGTGTCTATAGCTCTGAGAGAGGTACATAATGGTTTGGGAATTACTAGCATAGACCATATTGTAGATGAAGAATGTTCACAAATGAAACTCCTCAGTATAAAAAGTGGGCCTAGCGGTTAGAATCCTGGCAGAAAAATACCACATTTAGGTATGGGTGGATGAAGAAGAACTTCAAAGAAAAGTAAATGCAGAGGAAGAGTCATTGGGAGAGAATAATTTATGGGAAGCAGGAAAGACATTCACAGGAGAGAGAGAGAGCGTTCAATAGTTAAATTCTAATTCTTTAGCAAGTCTAAGTGGAAAAAAAATCCAACGATTTTCCTGAATTGGGAAATAAGGTGAACTTCGGTGGTCCTGGGGAGAACAGTTTCGATGGAGTAGTGCAAGTGAAATTTAGAAGCCTACTATAATTAATATTTCCAGCTCTAGGGTTACTGAGTAGTCATAGTTTCAGGATTAATGTAGAATAAGACCTAACAGTTTTGCTTTTAAAATTGAAGAGATTTGCGTGTGTATACAGACTCAGGGGAAAAGAGTGGGAGAGGTTGAAGATATATGAGAGATACATGTAGTCCAACAAGTAGAATGAAGTACAGGACAGATGAGGCCGAGGCCTCCAGGGGGAGAGGAGAATTTCTGCCTCTGGTGTAGGATGAAGGAAAGTATGTTGCCTCTACTTTCTGGAGCTTTTTTCTCTTTGTTTCTGGTGTGATTTTCCTAATCATTTCTTTTTTCTTTCCCAGTTTGCACCATTCTCAGCGCTATAGTATTTCCTGTGACCTGGTTTATAATAACTTCACCTGGATCAAATCCCCTTTGAAAACATATTTATTTGTTCTTTATCATAAGTATTCCCAACTTTTCCATTAATTTCAGAAATAAAAATGCCAAGAAACTTCCTTTGAGGTTAGCATCTTTAACTTGTGCAATTTTGAAGTACAGGTTTTTTAAAACTTTGCATTTAAAGTTTTTATTGCAGAAACTATGACTCATTTTTATTCAATAAAATAAAAATATAAAATACCTTTTAAAATAACTTTATTTATACCTTGAAACCAAATATATTTAACATTGCAGAGAAAATAAGATAATCATAGGAATTCAGTTTCTTTCACCTGGTAGTGAGAAGTCATAATATTGTAGTATACAAGCTTTCTAATGATTTTAAAATGTAATGGATGACATCAGGTCTAGCTGCGAGTAACCAAACACCCACGTGAAAACAACAGCTTGGAGATAGTTGGCTTACTAGAATGGTATGATACTTATAATTGGCCAATAAGTTCTTACTATTGTATTTGACATGTCTTGCCTGTAATAGGCATTACATAACTATTTATTTGAATTGAGTTAAGCTAAGCAACATTCAGGCAATGTAGATAACAGTACGTAAGAAGGATGAAGACAGGGTAAGAAGGGAAGAAAAGTGTTAGCAAGAGAGAAAGCGAAGCAAAGAGGTGGTTAGGCTGTACAGAGGAAAAACAGCTTCAGTCTTTAGAGGAGGGAAAAAATGTGAAATACGCAGGAAGAGTGGGTGAGGAGAAAGCAAAGGATTGGAAAGGAAAGTGAGGCAAATTTTACTCAGTTACTCAGTTACTTCTGGTTGTACTAACTAGGTACGATTTTTTTAAAGACTATTTCTTAGTAACTTTAACCTTCTAAAAGTACTGTGCACAAATATTTCTTTGTATCTATATAAAACCCTGTAGAATAAAGTATCTAAAAGATATTTTCTTTTTATATAAAGAAATTAAAAAATTAACTGCTCAAGGTCAAATTTAGAATTTGAATTGAAGTTTCCTGAATTGTAACCAGTGCTCATCTCAGTAACAGATAATATTTCTTAATCACAGAGCTGAATTCAGAGGCCCACTATTAATAAGACCTTAATTACACTTCCCTTTTGAGAATCTTGAGTGGCTAATTCCAGGCAGTGTGTATAAATGGGACTCAGAAAAGTTTTCTCTTCTCAGTCCTGTCTATATTGAGGCATCCATGGTTTACTGGCAGCTGCATGTGTGTGTGGTGGGGGTGTGATAGGAAAATCACAGAAAATAAATTGGAATATGATGGTCAAAGGTAGGACAGCAAGAGGTTGCTTCCTCACCTGGGACAGGTATCCATCATACTAATAGCTGATGCTTCTCAGATTGCCAGAGCTATATAAACCTGCTCATACTCAGAATAAGGAGTCTTGAAATGTGAACTTATAAAGCCATACTCAAATTAGAAGAAAAATAATGTAACAATTAAAAAACTCAAGCCCAGATCTGCTACTCACTCTGTGACCTTTGGCAAATTAATCTCTCTAAGCCTCAATTCCCTCATCTGTAAAGTGGGGATAATAATTAAGTAGATTAAATACTGAATAGATAGCACTTAGTAGCTGATACTTTAATTTAGTGTATACTCAATAAATGTTAACTATTTTTGATGACAGTTTAAAATATAAATTTGTCATTTTTGGTGTTATTTTAAAATACAAATTTGTATTATGAGAATTTTATAATAGTGGAACAAAGTTTATTGCTTGCACTTTTTAAAGTATTGTTTAATAACTTTTTATAGTGTAAAAGTTCTAAAATGAACAAGTACATTTCACATAAAACCATTTCTGGTCTTACGAATGGATAGTTTTCTTCAGTAGGGGTTATGAATAACTAACCTTCACTGATACATTTTTAGACCAATCAAAGAGAAATGTCTTCCTTAGCTATTAAGACTTGAACTTTTAACAGTAGCTTGCTCCCCAGAAAAATTGTTTTCCACAATGCTACTGTTTTATCTTTTAATTTTGTATTTTAAAAGTAGTCCTAGATATGCCAATGGCACAGAAATTATATAATTATACTAGCATCCCACCTTCTGGGATACAGCTGCATGTTTATTCACCCTTGTATACATCTCTTATAACCATTTTGCTTTCTGTGTTCCCTTGAGATATTAACAGCTGACTAAGTCATGTGGCTCACATACTCTGGAATAGAAGGGAAAACAATGTTTGAGAACCCTCAACTTGGGAATGCTGTGTTTCCCCTTGATTTATGCAGGGAAAGTTATTAATAATAATAAATTATATGAGATCAAAGTCTTAAACACTTTGTAAGTTTTGCTTCTCTGTGTTTAGTCTTTGTCTTCTTCATTTGTAAAATAAAGATGATTTTTCACTTGTTTCTGCTTAGGAACAAAGAGACTGTATAAATCTAAAGCATTATTTGTGATAATGATTCCACTGCATTTCAAGGATAATTTTTGCTTTCGCGCTTGAGGGCTGTAGGGATTAGAGGAATTGAAAGCTCCTAGCCACTAGCATCTCACGTCATAGATATATGGAGTCTGCATCGGTGGAGGTTCAGCATTGTCTGCCCTTGGCCCTCTTGGGAATCAAGGAACAAATTCAGTGGGTCATCCAAATAGCTTACTAAAATCAAATACGTCAATAAAATCCTTCAAACTAAGGACCAATCAAGTATTGTTATGAACCTTACCAACTAAAAAGCCAATTTTTTTCTCTAGGAGATGAGTCCACATTTTCATATGGTAATTATCACATTGTCATATTAGCCAAAAACATTTGTCAAGAATATTTGTGATGGCAGTGACTGTGGCTTAGTGGGTAGGGCGCCGGGCCTATATACTGAGGGTGGCGGGTTCGAACTCAGCCCCAGCCAGCTAAAATAGCTGTGGTATCTGCAACAAAAAATAGCTGGGCATTCTGGCAGGTGCCTATAGTCCCAGCTACTTGGGAGGCTGAGGCAAGAGAATCGCTGAAGCAACAAGAGTTGGAGGTTGCTGTGAGCTGTGATGCCATGGCACTCTCTCAAGGGCGATTAAAAAAAAAGAATATTTGTGAAATATAAATATATGAAATACAACTTCTACATTTAGGTGTTTTAGGCAAGTGTGCACTTTCCAGTTTAATTCATCATTAGTTTTGGAGCCACAGTCACATATGTATGATTATATATTTTTCATCTTCTTGTACAGTATATGACATGGCATATTATAATATATAGACTAGGCATTTAATGAATTTTTCAGATATTACTAGAAGAAAATAATAATCTTTAATTCATGAAAGGTTCATAGAAGTCTTCTAGTTTTAACCTCATTATTTTCTAAATTCCAAAATAAGGCTATAAAAGTTAAAACATTTGTCTGCTATCCCACGAAGCCAAGCATAGATTAATTGCAGAATGTGGACTAAAATGATATAGTTGGTCTTACTGCAGCTTTCATTGTTGTTGTTATGATCTAGCCAACTGTTCTGAAATATAAGGATGGTCTTGCAGCAGTCACAGGACAGACTGAGCATCTCTACTCTGAAAATCTGAAATGTGAAATGTTCCCAAATCAAAAATTGTTTGAGTGCTGATATGATGCTCATAGCAGATATTTATTAGAGCATTTTTGACTTTTGAGTTTTAGATTCAGGATGCTTAACCAAAAAGTATGATGCAAATATACTGAAATCTGAAAAAATCCTATAGCTGAAACCCTTCTGGTCCCAGCCATTTTGGATAAGGGATAGTTAGCCTATACTGTATGGCTCACTTTATGAGAGTAAAAAAATATGATAGAACTTTCTAGAAGTGATAAAATTTTAAAATATCTTTACCACCAGTGAATCTTGCAGGTGAGAACATTCAGATGCTTAATAAAATAGATGAAGCATGTGTTAAAACATGAATATCACAGTACTAAAAATAAATTTGCATTTAATTTTTTAATTAATTTTATACTTTACATTTCATAGCATATATCTTAGATTATGATAGACCTATTTGTGAAACTTACCTGATAAGTAGGGAATTGAAAATTGTAGGCTTACCCTATTTTTAGAGTATTCTTTAACCTTACTACCTTATCTCATATCCTTCTGGTGGCCCCCTTAGCTGTATGATCTTTAAAGTGATGGAATAGAGATTGTGATTGCACAGAAAAGAATAGACATTTGACTGAGGCACTACAAAATGAAACCTAGAACAAGGCTTGCCATAAGTAAATGTTTTTTAGAGGATCTATTTCTTTACCTTTATTAAATAAGATTATGTATAAGTAATATAGAAATCTCAGAAATACCACATATAAAATTATACTGTTTTTAGTAACTTATTTTGGAAACTTTTGACTTCCTACTAAATCCATAAAGGCAAACTTAAAACTAGAATTAGAACAATATAAACATTCTGAGGTACATAATTTAATTAGGTATTTATAAATAATCATTTCTAGTATTTCTCTAATAATTTCAGGGCATACTTCTTCAACAATAAATTAATAAATTATTTCCTCACAGTTCATTGTGTAAAACCTTTAAAAATAATATAATTAAATGATAAAAGTAATACTTTGATTAATTTTCAGAAGATGTCTTCTGATACTTACTAGGAAATTAGGGAAGAAGAGATATTAAATTGTTTGGCCAGGTATGGTGGGTCATGTCTGTTATCCCAGCACTTTGACAAGACAAGGCAGAAGGATTGCTTGAGGCCAGGAGTTTAAAGCTGCAAAGAATTATTTTTCTACTATTGTACTTCAGTCTGGGTGACAGGGTGAGACCCCACCTCAAACAAACAAACAAATAAATAACTTGTCATAATATTACATATACTATTATATGATTAAACTAAATACAGTTTAAAAACTACATTAGAATTTTTGGTTATAAGATTTTTAAAGTTTCTTATGAACATGAGTATAAGAGTAATTGCAAAATACTATAATTCATAACATATCTGATCCAGGTGGAAAGCTTTCAGCTATATCCTTGTTTATCTGTGGATCTTATACTGTCTCAGACATGTCCTGCTTCACTGCCTGTGGTCTTGGCTACCTGTCTTAGTTTATAAAAAATTATATTAATCTTTATAATTGCCTTTATTGATAGCCAATACTTTTAGACATTTGCTTTCCTGATTTTGGAATCCCTTGCTCATGTTCATTGATAATTTGGTATAAATGGAAGGGTGACTAGATCTGTATGTGTTTTAAGAAGTATAATTTGTTTCCCCCAGTCAGTCCACTTTGCTTTAATATCCCACTGTTCTTGAATAGAAAGAAAAAGAAGAGTTAGAATCAATTCAAAATTACTAACCAATTGCAGGGGAAAACAGGAGGATATTTTAAGAAAATATATTTGTTTGACCAATGTAATTTAAAAAATTATTGAACCACTTCATTCCATAATGACTAGATTAAATTAGAATATTATTTACTATTTCTGTTTTTTTAAGGGAAAATAATAAAAAGTATTGTAATTACTCCAATCAAGTGTTTTAAATCATGTAAACAGCCAATTATAAGAATAACAGTTTTAAAATTACTGTTTTAGAAGTACTTTATCCTTTCATAAAATTCTTACTGAGCATTTTTGAAAGAAGGTGAAATCGTACCCCATTATTGCGTGTAGAATATTACCTGAACTTAAATCTTTCAAAGAAAAATTTTACATAAAAAATAACATGTCTTCTGCTTTTGTGATTTTGATTGCATATTTTGGTGTTATATGACTGTCTTAATTTTTTTAGTGTATTTTGGGATCTCTACTGTGCAGCTCCAGAGAGACGGGAAACGTGTGAACACTCGAGTGAAGCAAAAGCCTTCCATGATTATGTAAGTTAACATATACTTTTACAAAGTCATAGTGTCAGTTTTCTTTTTAACCGTTGCTCTTGAAAAATACATTGATCATCCTTTCTTTGTTTTGGTATTTAATATTGGTTCTTTTGTCTTGAAAAATAAGCTCATAACTTGAAAGGTGGAACACAAAGAAGCATTTGAGTCTTGTTGAAGCCTAGGATAAAAAGTAGGCCTAACTCCAAGCGTTTTAAGGTATTTGATTTGTGAAATTTCAGATTTGTAAAAATTAAATAGTAATTCTTTATTCTGCAAAAGCATTCATCATAAGATTTCTATAAGTGATAAGCTCATCTCACACATAAGATTTTTTAAAATATCAAAATATTCTATTCCCCCCCTTTTTTTTTGCAAGTTTTGGGTATATATCAAGGCTAAATAACCCCTCTACAGAATTCAGTTTCCTAAATAAAATTTATTGTGGAGTAAAGGAAATACCAGACAAGAGAATAGAAGAGGCTTTGCAAAAATGAAAATGTAATTTTTCTTTTTAATTCTTAAAGAAAGACAGTGTACTGTCTGTCTTTGGCTTGAGCATTTTTTAGAAGAACTGCAAATCTGATTTTAGAGAGTCGATAATATCAGGTAGTAGAACTGTAAATGAAAAATAAGGAAGATTTTCTTTAAAGAAAAATTATATGTAAGAATGATAAGATGGTACCATGATGGGGCTGGGGAAACACTGTGTTTATAGAATTGATCCAAAGGGTAGATAGAATTTGGGATGGAGAAAATCAAGTTTCCTTGATTGGGAAAACATAGAACTGGGGCTGGAGCCTGAGGAAATATCTGTTGAGTACAGAAGACTTAACCTGAGGGATACTGGTCAAGTAGCCTTGAAAAGCAGAATCAGGGCTCAAAAGGAAAAGACCTTGTGTTTCTAAAGGAAATAATTCAGCTTTATACTGAAGATTAGAAATGACCAGAAGAATTATAACTGCCAAAATAACGCAAGGAAGAGTGTGGAGACTTAAGTGAAAATCTTGGGCACCTAGCAGGAAGTGTGCAATTCTTTAAATGTGTACTAACATGATTCAAGTGAGATTGCCTGTGATTACCTCATCTGATATTGATTGTACTCATAAAGCTTGATATGTAGTAAACAATAGCTTTTGGGGACAAGGTGAGTGAAAGGGATGCTACTACACATAAAGATAAACAGAGAAAAGGCAGAGCCTAGGACATAGGATTTATATGAACAATCTGTTTCCTTTTTTACCCTTGGGTGATGGCAGAAAGTAAAGCAGAGACCCAGTGATAAGGAGTATGAGGAATCTGTATAGTGGGGTACACCATCTCATCTATTCCTATATCAAAAAAGACATGCCTAGCTTTGGCATCTATATATTTGAATATAATATATATAATTATATTAATTATGTGAATACTTTTACAGTAGAAAGATATACCCTGCAGTTCACCATGGAAATCTTGTGGGGAATATAAATTAATTTGGCAGCTTTTCCTGGGAGGATTGGGTGAATCACCGTCATTGTTGTCATAGTCACTATTATCATCATCTTGCATCCATAAGGCACTTTGAGTATTGCAGAGTATTCACACTTATTAGCTTTAGAAATCCACTTAAATCCGCTTAAATATTTTAAGATTTTTAAATATGAACATTGGTCAGAGGTAAGAATGAAATTACAGTAATTTTAAGGAAGAACAATTCTTTACCATGTAATTTGGTCCTACCAAATATAGTTTAGGAAAAAAATCACTATTTAGATTTTATAATTCACTATAGTAACATGTTTTATCAGATGTTTAATTTTATCTTAAATATTAGTTTTAAGAGATTCAATTTATTCTTAAATGGAGTTACATCTTTAAGCCAATTTCTTTTCAGTGCTAATACATCTCCAATTTTGTTTTTAATTGGAAGTTGGTAAAAGGATAAAGTTTGACTTACATAATTTCATACTACAAGTGGATTTATGAAATACATGTTTTCTGTAGCAAACTTTTATGGTAATATTCATGAGTAGGATTTTCTGAATTCTTAATAGTAGACAATTTCTGAAAATGATGAGCATAATTTCTGTCTAATGTGTAAATATAGAGGTTTGAAAGACTAAGGGAAGAAAATGGGAAGCATAGGAACAAATAATAAGATTTTGGTAAAATTCTTAACTATTATATTCCTGCCTTAATTCTATTACAGAATCATTTCTATAATGGGCATTAGTAAGTTTACCTACTGAATTTTAAAGTAATTCTTAAGGAACCATTCTGAAAAATATTTTCTTCAATAGCTGCATTTTTAGTGTAAAAATATTTGCATGTGTAAAATTCTGATATGTTTAAAAACTAGTTTTGTTATTCTATAATTACCTTTATCTGTAAGATTGAATGGGCAATGACAGATAAACTACTCTTTAAAAGAAATACTGGAAAGATAATGAGGTTAAAAATAATAAACCATGTTAATTCAAAACAGGCTAGGATGTTAAAGTGATTATCTTTTATTATTGGGATTATGCATAATTTTAATTTTTGTCTATACATAATTCTATATTTTCCAATGTTTGTAACTATTATTTCATATTGAGGAAAGTTACTTGAAAACAGATCAAATTGCATCTTTCAGTGAGTACTTATCTCTCTGAGTTTGGAAAATAACCTAGAAAAATAAAATTTAAATGTGAAGGTGATTATTTATTTTCATATAACTATGTTATGCATTTAGAATGAAAGACATATGTTTTAAATGTGCACATATCAAGAGACTCTATAAATTCAATAGGAATAGTTTTAAGCCATTGTATAATTTATTTTTAACTACTTTACTGAGGTATGATTGACATAACAAAAAACTAAAGATATGTAATGTATATAACTTGATGTGTTTGGAGATAATGTATATATCCATGAAATCATCATCACAATCAATGCCATAAACTTACTTGTCACCTCCAAAAGTTCCTTCCTGCCCCTTGTTTGATTTTGTTTTGGTTTTTGGTCTCCTCTTTTATGGTAAGAACACACAATATGTGTATAAGATATAACTTTTAGCAGACTTTGAAATATACAATATAGTATTGTTAATCATATTCCCTGTGTTGTGCAGTAGGTCTCCAGAACTTATTTATCTTGCATAACTGGAATTTTATACCCTTTGACCAACATTTTGCCATTTCTATCTCTCCTTATCTCCTTGGCCACCACTATTCCACTTTCTGTTTCTATGCATTTGACTACTTTGGATTCCACGTAAAAGTGAGGTGATTGAGTTTTTCCTGTGTGGCTGGCATATTTGACTTGACATAATGTCCTCCAGGTTAAATTATGCTGTCACAAATGGCAGGGTTTCCTGTTTAAAGGCTCAATAGTATTCTATCGTGTACATATACCACATTTAAACAATGTATTTATTGCTGAGTATGATGGCTCACACCAGTCCTAGCACTTTGGGAGGCCAAGCTGAGTGGATTGCCTAAGCTCAGGAGTACAAGACCAGCCTGAGCAAGAATGAGACCCTGTCTCTTCTAAAAAATAGAAAAGCTAGGTTAGGCATGGGGGTTCACGCCTGTAATCCTGGGAAGCTAAGGTGTGTGGATTGCCTGAGCTCACAAGTTTGAGACCAACCTGAGCAAGTGTGAGATCCCATCTGTACAAAATAGCCAGGCGTTGTGACAGGCGCCTGTAGTACCAGCTACTTGGGAGGCTGAGGCAGGAGAATCACTTGAGCCCAAGAGTTGGCAGTTGCCGTGAGCTATGATGTCATAGCACTCTACCTACTCTACCTAGGGCAACATAGTGAGACTGTGTCTCAAAAAAAAAAAAAAAAGAATGAAAAACTAGCCAGGCATTGTGGCACATGCCTGTAGTCCCAGCTACTCAGGAGGCTGAGGTAAGAGAATCCAAGAGTCCAAGAGTTTGAGGTTGCTGTGAGTGGCAGAGTGAGACTGTCTTCAAAAAAACAAAAATGTGTTTAGTATGGAATACTTATGTTGATTTCCTATCTTGACTATTGTGAATAATTCTGCATTGAACATAAGAGAGCAGATGTTTTTTAGAAGTTTGATTTCTTTGGATGTACAGTATACCCAGAAGTGGGATTGCTAGATCGATTGGAAATTCTATTTTTATTTTTTTGAGGACCGTTTGTATGGTAGTGGTTATACCAATTTACATTCCTGCTAATAGTGTACAAAGGTTACCTTTTCTCTAGAATCTTGTCAAAAGTTGTCCTTCATTTTATAATTATTAATAAGCTTTTTTGGTAAAAATTATCTCAGAAACACTTACTAGCTTTTAACTTTTTTTGTTTGTATTTTAATCATTGCATGTTGGAGTGTGGATTTTTGTCACTTGATTATTTGCTTTGCCCAAGGATTATAGATGTAGTATTAATATCTTTTTTCTTGAAAAATCATCCTCTTCATACTTATTATAATAAAAGGAGAAAAAAAGAAAAAACATTTAAGATGAGTAAAACCTTGATCTTCTTGCATTTATGTTTTAAAGTACAGGAACTTAGATATTTAGCATCTGTATGCAACGTTAGTATAAAATAAAAACACATTTATAAATGTATCAACAGTTGGCACTTTTGTATGACACGGCTATAACATACACAGGGGAATGTTTATTATACAAGTCAGAATAATGGTTACTTTTGGTTTTAGTGGGGAGAAGTTATGCTTGCGATGGCCTTACAGAAGAGACTTCTGAGATAGGTTGCTAAGTTCTATTTTTCTTGACCATAGTAGTAATTACAAGTGTGGTTGCTGGCTTTGTAATACTTCTTAATGCCATAAATTTAGTGTAGCTTTTGATATCTGTTTTTTATTTTAAAATAATAAGATTTGAAAACATAATCGGTATAGTTTACTTTAAAAAACATAATATGCAAAATGGTTTCAAATGCAATTCCAAGCATTGCTACCTTTCGTATTTGAGAACTGGTGACAGAAAATTTAGTGATGATCTCCAGACAAGTCTGGGTTGATTCCTCTTCATTACGATACATATTGTAAAGTATATCTACCTGTTGATTTTCTACAAGTGGCAAATAAGGTCAGAAATATGAGAGGAAACTTTAATAATTAGTAATTTATTTTATAAGAGAATATAGAGAATTTCCTGAGGAACAATTATATTATCACAGGGATGGGAGAAATCTAGCTTGGCTGTTTTATTTTTGTCCTGAGTTAAAGCCCAGTTTCATCTAAGTTTTAAAATTATTGTTATATATTTTACTAAAAACTAAATTATTATGTCAAGTGTTTAAAAATAATATCTACTAACTTGTGAAGTTTATTGGACTAGCTTTTGTTTTCTCCTTATTAAGTGTGTTTTTAAAATTTTACTCTGAAATCACAAGAAATTTTTTTTCTGGGGCTAATTAATATTTACTAGATTTTTTTATGCAACAGCTTAATTTAGAATTGTTTTATTTAACAATCTGTTTCTTATTTCATTTATTTCTAAAGTAATTAGGAAAAATATTAGCATATACTACTAAACATTCAGTGAAAAAGAAATATACTGATTATAATTTTAGTTCTTTGGTGTGAGAGATTCTTTAATTGTGCTAAAAGCAAAGATAGAGCCAAAATATATTATTGCTTTTGTGTGATGGTAATGAAATCAAGTTTATTATAGTGAGCTCCTTGAGAGCAGAGAATTAGATTTAGATGTGTTCTTCCTCAGGGTCTATCAAATAATAGAAGTTCAATAACTATTAATAGAATGTAGTCGTCCATTAGTTGAGAAATTAGAAATGTTACAAATCTTTTAAACATTAGGTAGAGTGATAGACTTGAGTCATAACCAATAGTAAAAAGTACCTGACTTTTGCATACTTGCCTAATAGCGTATTTGCAACATCTAGAAAGGATTATGTTACAAGTTTGTGTTAATGAGATACTTTTTAAAAAGTGAGATATAAACACTTCTGATATTATACAGTAAAATAATAGAAGATAAATGTTTCCATACACACCTCATGAAGATTTTTACAGGTAAATATATATTATATTAGGAAACTATGACTATAGAAACTATTCAGAGAGTTAGATGTCCCCTTTCTTAGGCCCTTATAACTAATTCTGCGTATTTGTTATATCGTCATCCCTGTGTATCAGATATCATCTGCTATGTTCTTAATGTCCCTGTTTGTTACATTTTGTAATGGGATGGTTTTCCTTATAATTTATGAGCTGCTTCAGGGAATAGTCTTTGTCTTATTTCTCTTTTCATCCCCTATGCTTAGCATGGTGCCTGACATGAGATGTTCAAATATACTTTTGGTGTTTATATAATGAATTAATGATTAATGAATTATTAAATAAAATATAGTGTTTTTCATTTTTAATTTTAATGTAACTGGATATGTACAAGGAGGTCATTTAATACTAATATCACTTTGTGTTTTTCAATACAAATTTAGATAAGACAACAACTTATAAAGACAAGTGAATCAAAGCAGGTAGCAGAGGAAAATAGACTAATGAACAAGATGGATCTAGTTCCTACCCTCACGGGCTTAATCTAGCAAGAGACCTTTTCTCAAGTTTGATCTATCAAATAGCAGAGAGCTATTTGAGAGCAGAGAATTACATTTAGATGCATTCTTCCTCAGGGTCTATCAAATAACTATTTGTAGATAGACTATATTTAGTCTTGTATAGTATATAGTCTTGTATTGTTGGATCACTCAAAATTTATAGATATGTAAGAATATGGAGAGAGATCAAAAATACAGTTCACTTTTGATGCATGTTTAGATTTTAGAACATAATAAGGCATTCAGTGTATGCTCAAATGAAAGGTGTCACACTGACCAATATACATAATCCTCCCTAAACAGTCTATGTAAACCTAAGTTCTTAAAAGTCTGAAAACAGGTTAACATGAACTTACATTTGAAATTGTTTAAGATGAGAAAACTTTTGCAGGTATATGTTTTTGTTTATCAGTCACCATACAGGCTGATCACTTCAACAAGGAGGGACATAAAGAGATACAGTTTTGGCCTGATTCTTATCTGCCATATTGTTTCTGCCCCCATTTTCATTTCCCATAGGATCTGGTTTAATTTCTTTTGCGATATGTAAACCTTATAAACCACCTTATATTCTCTCTAGCTTAAGGTAAGTTTTTTTTATTCTTTTGTTTTGTTTTGTTTTGGTGTAAGCTGTGTTAAAGAAGAGCATTCACGCACGTACCTATGTTGTGTGAGTGTCTCTGTTCCTAGCTTGTTTGTCATTCTGGTCTGGGATTGCTTCTAGGTGGCTTCTAGGTTCTGCTAATAACTGCATCAACTTTTTCCTGTTTCTTTTGATCCTGAGATTTCCTAGGGCAAATTGTTATTTTAGTCATTTGATAGGAAACATAAATAAAGGGAGATAAGCAAGGAAATTATGAAGCACTGTGGAAGAATTCCCCTTTACTTAAACGTCTTTTACAGCATGGTTTCCACATAGACATTCTGAAATCCATAAAGAAATAAAGAAGAAGCCAATTTGGAAGGGAGATAATTGCAATTTGTTTTATGGTAAAAAGTAATATATTGTTTCAAGATTGTATTTTAAAGGCACATCATAGGCCCCTTTCTCACTTAAATATATTATTAAATTAAAACATAATTTCTGGTCAATGAGAAAAGAGGATTATAGGAAAGATGGTGACATAGGCACCGTCTGTGATTGTGTTGCCAGTAATGTCATAAAATGTTAAAAAAAAGATACTCGTTCAAAAGTAACATGCATTTCTAACTTAATATTAGAAATATAAGATTCATAAATTTAAAAAGCATAAAAATAAGTTATTTTGAATCTTTTAAAGAAAAAGTAGAAATATATTAAATACTTTAGCTCTGTAGAGTCATAATTTTATAGCCACTTTGGTTACTTTTTACTCTGTGTAACTTCATTTAACATTCTTGTATTTGGGGCAACTTAGAAAAGTGAAGATCTCTCTTATTTTTATTCTTTTTCATTTTGATTTTAGGGAAACTAAAAATCATTTAGCAAACCTCATTTTTTATTTACCCCAAAGTATAGATTTTTAGCTAGTGTGTGTGTGTTTTAATTTTGGCAGGGATTGGTACTGACAAGGTTAGGAGTTTATATGTCTTTTTAAAATAAATAAGAGCCACACAGTTTTAAATACTGCCTTTGACAGAATTTATATTAGAAGTTTAGACAGTAGTTACGTAGCCAAGAAATAATGGAGAGAGCTATAATGATATGACACTCTTATTTTGTACTAATAAGAATGGATTATTTTTTCTTAGACTTCATGAAATGTCTATATTTATTTTGAGTGTTAAGTTTCTTGAGTTCTGCATATATCTGGCCTGATAGTTTACCTTGTCTCTTGGGTTTAAACATCACAAACAACTACTCCAATAATACAAGGAATTATTTGCAGCCAGACATGGTAAATAAATCTTACCAGCTACAAAGAACAGGTGCTAATTTTTAAATAGTAAAACTGGCTAGAAGGAAAGTCTCAGAATCTCTTGAAAAGGAAGGTACAGATAATTTTAAGGTGGTTGTACAGTTTTCTTTACCAAAGTCAACCTTAACCTTAAAAATGTATGTGATCCATTTGTTAAAGTATCTACATTTTAAAAGAAGAACAGGATACAACTACTAACAAATGTAGCTATAACATGGGGAAGATTATCCTTGAGGGAAGGGATTTTGGTAGACATAATTTAGAATCCTCCTTTTGTCATTTATTTTTTTTTGAGAGCCCATTTAAGTTACTTGGAGTGAGGCCATGGGAGGTACAAAAATCTATAAAAAGTTTTCCTTTTAGGGGTTCATAATCTGGAGAGGTGTATGAGCTATAAGCTAATTTCTATGAGTGTAATATAGATAATAATTGCTGTACTGTATGGGTTTAAACACTGTGTTGGGGCACTGGCTTTTGAATAATGACTAGGATTTGAAGAAGTAGTACTGGGGAAATTCACTGAAGTTGGGAAAATGTAAGGTGTGTTTAAGGAACAGAAAGCAGAACTGTTTGACCCAAGTAGAAAAATCAAACACAGGATCAATACTGAGCTAACAAATAGTAGAATTTTAAAATTGTAAGGGACTATGAAATTATTCCACTGAAAAGAGGTTTCATGCTGCATTTCCTGAATCCTTGGTATATAGTGGAAGGACCATAGATGGTGCTTAGGAATGAATGAGAAGGGGGGGAGGAACACTACCAGAAAAGGTTCTTGGCCACCTTCTGCTTTAACCCAAACAGCTTGTCTCCTCTTCTATAAATCCCTTCTATTTTTCTCTTTGGAACTAAATTGAATCTCCACATAACCAGTTACCCATGTCTAAATGAATCTTCCTTTTATCTTGTTTATTGATCTCCGTTGCCTCTGTTCCATTGTCTAAATATTTCTTAAACATATTTAAGAAGTATCCCATGCAGATGGCTCAGTTCAAGTCTCCTTTAAGTTCCCAAAGCATTACAATAACTATTTCTGCATCTATTTCCACCCCTATTCAAGAATTCCTCTCAAAGTTTCTTGATAAAACCCTTGAATAATCTACCATTTAAAAAATGTTTAACTCATAACAATCCAAAAGCTTTATAGAAAAGTCTGAAAACTGCTTCCTTGATTCAACCTAAGTCATTTTTATTAGATAAGAAACCTGCCACCTAGAGAAGGTAGGATGTCCTACTGTTCAAAAATCGAGTGTTTTCTAGCCAGGAAAACTTAGATTTTCCAAATTTTCATCTAGTACTTTTCCAATTATACTGGATGAAACTTTTGTTTCATCTGTAACAGAGTCTTCTTTGAGTATATTTAAAAAATTGCTAGTTATTTTTTAGGATGATTAATCTGAGAGCACAGTGTGAGAGGAACTGACGGGAGGAAAGGAGTGATGCCCAGACTATGAGGCCGTTCTGATAGTGTCAGTGTGAGCTGAAAACTCCCTGAATTAGAGTGAAGTTGGCAAATGAAATTGAAAATGAAGAATGAAAATGAACAATAAAAAGATTATCTAATTGTAAGAACTGAAGAAGAAAGAAAAATTAAAAATAATTTGTAGTTAATGTGGCTGATGAACTCAGACTTGTCTTATCATTAGCAGAAATCTAAAAGTTAGGAGGAAGAACATAAAGAAAATGGGTCAAGCTATAGGTGTGGGTTAAATTAATAAGGAAGTAAAGATAAAATAGGAAATGAGGCATAGGAATAGAAACGTGGTAACAATCCTCATGTTAAGGGGGTAATCAGAAGGAAGGGACTAGCATTAAGATGGGGCAACATACAACTCAGTGAGAAGTAATTATTGTAGAACCTCCATAGTTGACCACCTCCCTACATCGATCCAATTTTCATAAACTGGACATGTACCACATGTATGCATCAGTACCATAGGCCTAGCTCCTTTGGTTGACCACATCTGTATGTCAACCAGTTTGTTATAGTGTCTTGGTAGTCAACTTATAGAGGTTCTGCTATACTTACTACACTGGCTAGACCAACTTTGTGTAACTGGTATATTTGGTAAAACAGTATGTTTCCCAAATCTGTTCACTGTTTCAAGAAGTTTCCAACTTGAACTCTATATCCCAGGGCAACTAATAAAATGTATTTTCTATTAGCCTACTATGCAGTGATTCTCAACCTGTGGGTTGCGACCCCTTTGTAACAATGAAAATACATCCTGCATATCAAATATTTACATTATGATTCATAATAGTAGCAAAATTACAGTTATGAAGTCGCAATGAAAATAATTTTATGGTTGGGGGTCACCACAACATGAGGAACTGTATTAAAGGGTCACGGCATTAGGAGGCATTAGGAGGGTTGAGAACCACTGATCTAGAGTTTTTAAGATATTTAACAGCTGTTTGTGGTTGTTAATCCAAGACTTAAGATTCAAACTGTGTCAGCGTATGAACAATTTTTATAGGCCACATTTTCATTTTAGAAGGTAATCGTGTTGGATAGGGAGACAGGTAGATTAAAATTTAGGAGGAAAACTAAATTAAATGATCCATGGCTTGTTCCAGAAGTTTTTGAGGCTTAGATTGATAGGTAGGGAAATCTCTCAATGTATTAGCCCTCCTTCTTCATTTGCAACTGTATTTTAGCAAATATGTATTGGATTGACAACTTAAGTAAAGAGGAGTTCAAAAAATTCCCATACCTTAGGAAGGTAAGCGTATTTAAAGACTGTCAAAAAATCATGTTCATTTTGATAATCTAGTGACTCATACTTAACTGGTACTCAATAAAAACAATTCTTGGATAAATGAAAGACTGTACCTTCTGCAGGCATGCTATTTCTAAACTAAAACTAATTTCTAAATTGTGTCCCCAATTCTGTGGGAACGTGTTCTACTCTTCAGTGATCCATTCAGTATTGCTTTCTCACACTTTTCTTTTATTATTATCTTGCCCTACTTATGACCTTATCCCTGTTTCCCATCATTGTCCTATTATTCCATCCCTAAAATAGTTGTGAAAAGAGAAAATAAAAACATTTTAGAGCTGAGGTTGTTATAATTTTTATTATAGACAAAAGCCCAAGTACATAATATAAATAGAAAATCATAAGACATCACAAAATGACTTGTGTCTTCTTCACAATAGTACACCTCAATTTAAGGTATATACTAAAATTATGAAGATATTTTCCATATGAAACCTCATCATCACATAGCCACGTATACCAGGCTAATATTTTCCTTGTTGCTCTAACCTGGAATACCCTCATGGAATAATATTGGAAACTTGCTATAAGTCAAATCTGTGGGACCTAGTCCATCATAGGCCACTTACCTATGTACTCTTATCTTTTCTAGACCATTAATATAACCTTTGATCTTTTCTGTCCATCTACCTTTCTTGGTTTTTCCTCTCACAGAGCCTTTTATGTCTAGGATTTTAATTTCATTTACTACAAGGATATATAGGAGGTGACAGAAGTACTGGGAAGGCTGTAGAGAATTAAGAATCTTAACAATATTTTACATTTGAAATACAAGTGGAACTTACCTGTTTTTGTCTCACACTCCTGTTTATTTATTTAGGGGATTGGGGTGAGAGTTGAGTAGGTGAGGTATTGTCCCTGTCTTATTTCAGAATCATTCTCTTTAACTCTTTATCTTGGCTGAAAGACTGAACTTGGCTGGGTTCTTGATCTGAACCCAAAGATATAGAATTGAGCTGGCATCACTCCTAGGTCCAGTAGAACTTGTGTTCTCGGAACCCTCTTACTTTCTAACTGGTCTTTCAGGGAGGGCATGATGGATAAATGAGGGTACTTTTCTGGCCAACCCTCAAAGATTCTCCCAGCTATCTAGCTGCCTTCCACTGCTTAATTTTTCATCAGCTTATTCATTTACTGAGATCTTAAAGCTAATTCTACCTTTCAAATAAACTAGGCTTGGGTATGTGTGTTTATTTCAAAATATTATGGAAGTACAAGTGTTTTGATTACATGAATTGCTTTTGTACAGTTTGAGTCAAAGTTATAAGTGTGCCTATCATCCAGATAGTGTGTATTGTATCCGTTAGTTGTGTATTTGCCCTTCTCCTCCTGCCCTTTCCCCCTTCTTAATTTCTGTTGAGTTTTACTACTGAATGCTCATGGGGTTGTTGAACGATTAGCTCCAGTTTAATAGGGAGTACATGTGGTATTTCTTTTTCCATTCTTGCGAAGTGTCACTTAGGAAAATGGTCTTCAGTTCCATCAGGGTTGTAGCAAAAGGTATTAGTTTACCATTTTTTTTACGGTTGAGTAGTCCTCCGTGGTTTTGGTGGGTATTTGGGCTGGTTCCACATCTTTGCTATTGTGCTGCAATAAGCATTCAAGTGCATGTGTCTTTTTGATAAAATGACTCTTTTCCTTTGGGTAAATACCCAGTAGTGGGATTACTGGATCAAATGGTAGGTCTACTTTTAGTTCTCCATACAAACTTTTTACTATTTTGCAGTCTCACCAACAGTATTTAAGGGTTCCTTTCTCTGTGCATCCATGCCAGCATCTGTTATTTGGGAATTTTTTGATAAAACCATTCTCACTAGATTTAGGTGATACCTCATTATGGTTTTGATTTACATTTCTCTGATGATTAGTGATGTTGAGCATTTCTTTCATATGTTTATTTTCCATTAGTCTATCTTCTTTTGAAAAGCTTCTATTCATATCTTTTGCCCCCTTTTTTATGAGATTTGATTTTTTTTCTGATTTGCTTGAGTTTTTTATAGATTTTGATTATCAGTCCTTTATCAGATGTATGGCAAGCAAATATTTTCTCCCATTCAGTAAGGTTGTCTGTTATATTGATTGTTCCCTTGTCTGTGCAGAAACTTTAGAATTTACTCAGGTCCCATTTGTTAATTTTTATCATTTCTGTGATTGCCTTTGGTGACTTCTTCATAAATTCTTTGCCTAAACCAATGTCTATAAAAGTTTTCTCAATTTTTTCTCTTAGAATTCTTTTTTGTTTTTATAGTTTCATGCCCTAGGCTTAAGTCTCTTATCTATCATAAATTAATTTTTTGAGTGGTGTTTTAGTCTTCTGCATATGGCTATCTAATTTTCCCAGCACCATTTTATTGAATAGGGCTTCTTTTCCCCAGTGTATATTTTTGTCTTTGTCAAAGGCCAGATGGGAATATGAGGATGGTTTTATATCTGGGTTTTCTGTTCTGATCCATTGGTCTGTGTTTCTGTTCTTGTGACAGAACCATGCTGTTTTTGTTACTATAGCCTTGTAGTATAGCTTGAAGTCTGGTAAAGTGATGCCTCCCTATTTGTCCTTTCCGCTTAAGGTTGCTGTGACTATTTGGGCTCTTTTTCTGGTTCCAGAGGAAGTTTAGAATTGTTTTTTTCTAGATCTGTGAAAAATGACATTGATATTTTAATGGGAATTGCATTGAATCTATAGATCACTATAGTGTAGATATTTTAACAGTGTTGATTCTGCTGACCCATGTGTATGATATATTTTTCCATTTGTTTATATTCTCTGTAGAGGTCTTTTATCTCCTTGGTTAACAAGGCAACAAAGAAAATAAAATATCTAGGAATGTATTTAGCCAAGGAGGTAAGAGACCTTTTGTGTAAAAGGCTTTTGTTTTCTTAATCAATGTTGGGTTTTATTTCTTGAGTGTCCATTTGGAGTTTTAATAGCAGGTGTTACGGTGAAAAGGTGGAACTTTCCTGCCTTTAATATAGTTTCCCCTCAGTGACTATTAGCCAACTCCTAGATTTATAGATAAATTTCTCTTTCATATCCTAGAGATGCTAATTTATAGAAGAAAAATCACTGTTGCCTTTTTGCTCAGGGAATCTACCTGCTTGGATTTCCCAGACGCCTTTTGAATTAGTTTTCAGCGTTTTTTCTTTCCAATTTAAATTCTAATAAACAGTGATCAACTTTAATAGTTTCCCCAGTGATGAAAGTTAGGCTTTTCTCTAATATCCCTTGATCGGCCTTTGCAAGCTCTCTTGTTGTATGGGTTAAAGATAAAGTTCTACTTCTTTAGTGAGGACTTTTCTAATTGTTCCAACCTTAGTATTATTGTCAACTTTGTAGATAGAAATGGTAAGCTTGGCTTTCAGTGCTGTGCCTGATTTTTTTCTCTTTTTTTTTTTTTTCTTTTTAAACTTTCACAGAGTTAAAGTAAGGCTGACTTGAAATAAAAAATTACCTCAGTAATTTTCCTTGAAATAAAAAGGGCCAGTGAGATTTTTCTTTATTTTAGGAAGTTTAAGAAGTGATAATTATATATAGTAATTCAAATATGTACATATATATAGTAATTCAAATATGTTCAACATTCATAGTTGTCATGGGTTATTAGTACCTATCTGGAACAAAGGGCAGCTGTTGCTTACCTTACTCATATCAAATGTCTTGAATAGCAATAAAGGGACATGCTTATAGAACTAGAGTTGATTTATGTAATTTAGATTTTAAAAAAGAAATTTAGGGCTTTTGAAAAAGTTGAACTGTGGGCAGTACCTGTGGCTCAAAGGAGTAGGGCGCTGGCCCCATATGCCAGAGGTGGCAGGTTCAAACCCAGCCCTGGCCAAAAACTGCAAAAAAAAAGAAAAAGTTGAACTGCAATTTCTATAAGCCTTTTTATTTTGTAATGATAATGGAAGTTAAATGGAAATCTAAGGAAAGAATAATAGATCATGTCATTAAATATTTGTAGAGAAAAAAATTGTACATATGTTCCCCTGAGTAAAGTAGAAGTAGATAGATACTGTACTTATTTTATTATAGTGATATTGTCAAAAATAAGACCATAAGAATTGAGTCCCTGATGAGGCAAGTCAATGAAGTGAATCTTTTAAAACAAATTAATATGGGTAAATAGTAATTCAGTTTAGGTTTTTATTCCTGTTGTTTGTATTTAAAAGGAGGAATTTTTTTTTTTTTAAAGATCACTTGCAGGATTAGCTTTTAAAGTTAAGAACAAGAAATATGAAAAGATTAAGTTTTACATGATGAATAATTACAAGCAAAAAGAGAAGGAATCAGAGACAAGACCTTGTCCTTTAGGGAAGTTATAAAAGCCAAAGATTAATTTATACATTAATGTTCTAAGGAGGAAAAAATGCAACCCTTTTAATAATAGGTAAACACTGACCAATTTGTTAAAATTACTTTAAATTACTGTCTCATGAGTTCTTAATATCTCTTTACTTCATTTAAGTGGAAGAAAAAACTGCTCTTTAATTAAACTGGACCAGAATTTTAAAAGATAAATAAAAATTAAATTTTTATTAGGTTTCAAGGCTTGAGGGGGTTGTGATTAATGAATTTCTAAGCTAATATTTTCATTTATAATGAAAAATACATTGAATAACATTACATGTTCAATGATATCATTAATAATATTTGATCCCTCAGTACCTTAAAAGTGTATGGAATATTTATTTATTTATTTATTTGAGACAGAGCCTCAAGCTGTCACCCTGGATAGAGTGCTGTGGCATCATTGCTCACAGCAACCTCCAATTCCTGGGCTCAAGCAAGTCTCTTGCCTCCGCCTCCCAAGTAGCTGGGACTACAGGTGCCCGCCACAACGCCCAGCCTTTTTTTTTGGTTGCAGCCATCATTGTCGTTTGGTAGGCCCAGGCTGAATTCAAACCTGCCAGCTCAGGTGTACGTGGCTGGTGCCTTAGCCCATTGAGCCACAGGCACTGAGCCAGAATATTTATTTTTTAAAGTAGTTAAGATTTTACATTTAAGTCTTTAATCCATTTTAAGTTTTTTTTAATATATTAAGAGATAGGGATCCAGTTTCGTTCTTCTGCATATGACCATCCAATTTTCCCAGCATCATTTATTGAATAAAGTGTCCTTTTCCAGTGTATGTTTTTGTCTGCTTTGTCAAAGACCAGTTATTAGTAGGTATACAGGTTTATTGATGAATTTTCTGTTCTGTTCATTTGATCTACATGTCCAGTTTTATACTAGTACCATGCTGTTTTGGTTACTATAGCCTTGTAGTATAATTTAAAGATTTTGTTCTGTACAATGGATTGAAACATTGAATTTTAAAGGTCTTTGATGCCAGTTTACCTTAAATTGAAATCATAGTAGCCTTGTGGCGAAATTGAGATTATTTTACTTATTAAAACTATAAACAAGACTAGGCAAGCTGATGTGCCATGTTTACATTTGACAGATATTTTGGCTTACAGAATTTAAATGGCATACCTATCTCCTGCTCCTCCCAACCCCCAAAGAAAAAAAGATAGAAAAGATTTTTGTCTTGGACCATCAAACAGTTTTTGGAATGTAAAAAGATAGTCTGGAATTTGCTTTCCACTAGTCCTTTCTAATAATTTTAGAAATGATTTTCATATTAAAACTGCTTTTCTCAGGGATTTTCCTACCATCTAATATGGTCAATATAAAGCACAACACAATTTGGCTCACTGATTTGGTGATAATATAAGAATGGATCTAAACATTTAAGAATTTCCTCTCAGGTTATATGTTAAGGATTTGCCAGGGAAAATCTTGTTCATTTTTGATGTATCAGCAAAAATCTTACTGTTTTGTGCTGTAGGCACAGTGCAAAAACAAGTAGATCACATTATTTATACTCTTGACTAAACTATCTAAAACATCTTTCTTGATTATTCAAAGAGTATAATATTTTATAAACTCTGGGAAATACTTTTAAAAATACACATTTTTAAACATTTCTGAAATCAGTATATGTTTTATATTCAGCTAATAAGAAAGTTTCATGTTTAATAGTCTAATTATATGGCAGCCTTTCCCCTTTTTATGGTACATAAAATATTTTATGTTTTAAGATCAGGGACAGATTTGATAAAATATAGTTATGGTAAATATGCATCCTTCTCTTGATTTAGAATATATAGTAGTCTCTCTCTTCTCCTTTGGTGATATGCAGGATTTCCAGTGGATGCCTGAAACCTCAGATAGCACCAAACTCTATATACATGGTTAATCCTTAGAACAACATAAAGTTTAGGAAGACTACTGCCCCCACATACACAGTTAAAAATCTGCATATAATTTCTGACTCCCCCAAAACTTAACTACTAGTAGCCTACTGTTGACAAGAAGCCTCAGAGATAACATATACAGTTAACACATATTTTGTGAATTATAGATATGTTATATGATTTATTCTTACAATAAAGTAGCATAGAGGAAAAGAGAGAATCATAAAGAAGAGAATATATCTTTACTGTTCATTAAGCAAAAGTGTACCATTATAAAGGAGTTTATTTATCTTTTTTATTCATGATAAAAAGGTAATTTGCAGAGAGTACAAGGTTTTTGTGCCTACTGGTATAGCTGCAGGGACAGCTTCCTGATTTTCTTTTCTTTTTTCACAATGGTCTTCATTTATCTTGAAATGGTGTGCAAATATAGCTGCAGACTTCAGTCTGTCACACATAGCAAACAGTTTAACTCTTTTGGTAATGTCATGATTTTACTTCTCGAGAGCACTTTCAACATTACTGGTGGTGCTTTTTATGGGTCCCATGGTGTTACTCAGTGTTTGTAGTATTGCACTAAAGACAATGAAAAATGCATGAGAAGTATGAGAGATTACTTTTTACATGATGTGCAATTTACTGGATAGACAAAATGCTCATGAGGAGATGGTTAGCATTACATGACATTGTAAACCAATATTCACAACACATGAGCTCATTGCAGTAGCAACAAGACAGGGCTACAAAAGTATTATAATAGTATAGGGTTTGTACTACGGTTAATTTTATGCAGTTATATGCTCATACTGTATCTTTAGATTTGTTTATATTTCTCTCAACTGCAAGTGATGATACTCAATGTATAGTCTGTGTTTGTGTGCATTTTATGGTAGTAAATGATAAAATAGATTGGTTCCTACATATATTGCATACACTCCTCATATGTCTTAAGTTTTTATGAATTTTTTTCAATATTTCTAAGCTATGAAGTTTGTTCAAATTTTTTTGCAAATTGTTACAAATCTTCAAAAACCTTAACAGTATATTTATTGAAAAAAAATTCACATAAAAGTGGACCTTTACTGGTCAGATCTATGTCATTCAAGGGTTATCTATACTGTGGTTTTTCCTATATACATACATACATACATACATACATACATACCTATGACAGAGTTTAAATTATAAATTAGGCACAGTAAGAAATCAACAGCAACAGTAATAAAATAGAGCAATTATAACAATATGCCAGTATCATGACTCTTGCATTTTGGGGCTATTATCAACTAAAATAAGAGTGACTTGAGCATAAGCATTGTAATATCTTGATAGTTGATCTGATAACTAAGATGGCTACTAAGGCTACTAAGTGACTTAATGTATGCAGCATGGATATGCCAGACAGAGGGTTGTTGACATCCTAAGGAGGATAGAGTGGGACAGCAGCATGGGACTGTGAGAACTGTGAGAAATTTTATCATGCTAGTCAGAAGGTCACAAAATTTATAACTTAACAATTGTTTATTTCTGGAATTTTTCATTTAATATTTTTGGACAGCTGTTGACTGTGGGTGACCACAGATAACTAAAACTGTAGGTAGAACAGACTACTGTATTGGTAAATTTTTTTGAAGTAGTCTTCTCATCTGTTATGCTTCTTATAGTGTCAGTAGCATGGAGTTTAATATAACACTTTTTTTCCTCATTGTGGTAAATTATTTTGAATGATTATATACTCATTTCCATCATCAGGTTCATATTTTATGTAAATTGGTGACTCAAAGCTATTAAAAAGGACATTCAGAACCTGATTTGTATACACTCATATTTTATAAAATAATAGTATAATTTAATAGAGGCTATAGATTTTAACATCAAAAACAATGAACCTGATAACAAATAATTGTCATAATTTTCTAGTATTTAGTTTTTTGCAAAATGATTTTAGTAAAATACATTGTTTTTATTCTATATATTATTGTCACTTAAGAATAGTTGTCATGGCTTGGCACCGGTTGCTTTGAGTAGAGTGCAAGCCACATACACTGAGCCTGGCCCAGGCCTGCTAAACAACAATGACAACTGCAAGAAAAAAATAGCCAGGCATCATGGCAGGTGCTTATAGTCCCAGCTACTTGGGAGACTGAGGCAAGAGAATCACTTAAGCCCAAGAGTTTGAGGTTGCTGTGAACTGTAACACCACTGCACTCTACCAAGGGCGACATAGTGAGACTTTGTCTAAAAAAAAAGAAAAAAATGGTTATCATTAGTTGAGGCAATACTTCTCACTTGGAACCTAATCAATCATTTCATATCTTTTGTGGCTTTTTACATTTTCCAAGGATGGCAACAATGATAACTCCCATCTCACATGTTCTTCTGCTGTGTGACCATGCCAATTTGCCATCAAGAGATGGAGTCAAGGGTGGCGCCTGTGGCTCAGTGAGTAGGGCGCTGACCCCATATACTGAGGGCTGCAGGTTCAAACCCGGCCCCGGCCAAACTGCATCAAAAATTAGCTGGGTGCTGTGGCGGGTGCCTGTAGTCCCAGCTACTTGGGAGGCTGAGACAAGAGAATTGCTTGAGCCCAAGAGCTGGATGTTGCTGTGAGCTGTGACTCCACAGCACTCCACCGAGTGCGATAGAGTGAGACTCTGTCTCCACGAAAAAAAAAAAAGAAAAGAGAGATGGAGTTAAACTTCTTTTTCCTGGAATCTAGCCTGATCTTAATGACTCACTTGTAATCAGTAGAATAACCTGACCTTAATGACTCACTAGTAATCAATACAATGTAGTGGAAGTGTTGCTGTGTGACTTCTGGGGCTGCATCAGAAGAATGCCTGCAACTTCTGCCTTGTTTTCTCAGAATGCTTGCTCTTTGACTATTCATTCTTGGGATGTCTTAAAACATATTCACCATTCTGTGATAAGCCCATCCCAACAAAAAGGTTTTAGCCTTCCAGTCATCTGAACCTAACCTTCTAATTATGTGAGCCTAGGCACTAGCCATCTGGAAGCTCCCAGCTATTTGAGTCTTTGCAACTGAGGTGCAGATATTATAGCCCGCAGAGGCAGCCATTGCCACCATTCACTGTCCAAAGTCCGAGAACCCATGAGCATAATAAAAGATTGTTATTTTTTCTGCCACTGAGTTTGGGGTGGTTTGTTATGCAACAGTAGGTAATCAGAACACAGTTTAATGTTAGAAGTAAGGTACTGCTGTAACAAAATCTAAAAGTACAGGCGACCAGCTGATGGATGGAAAAGACTGAGGAGGCCTGGAAGGGATTCAAGAAAATTATTTGAAGCTAGAAATAAGAAGATCTTTGTTATGTAGTTTGGCAAAACTGTCACCTAGGGAAAATAGAAAATGAACCAGTGGACCACTAATGATGAATCTGGGAAAGGAGATTTCCAAGCAGAATGTTTAAAGTGTCAACTGTTTCTTTTAGCTCTATCTCATGAGATATGCATAGAAAGAACTGAGCTAAAAAAAAGGAATTCTTATATTCAAGCAAAGGGTTCTCAAGGAAAGAAAAGGGCCTCAGAAGGAAGACCAAATCCAGAGCAGAGTTAGGGAAATGTGATCCTGGGGTAAAGATAAAACTAAAGGATAATTACAAAGCCTTTGTTAAGTCCTAGAGGTGGTGCTTCCTAGTGGCTAACAGACATATAAAAGCCTTCCAAATATCTTTAGGGTATGTATACTAGTTCTCTCCATTAAACAAAAGAATTTTATGGGCTTTATTCCACAGCAGCCTCACAAAGAGCCCAAGGCAGAGAAGGACTTCTGCCTGAATGAGTAGATTTATAAATTGATACTTGGAAACATGTACAGATTTTTAAAGAATTTTATCAGCCTGGATTGAGAATGACCAAGACAACTTGGTGAAAAGAACCTTTTGGATCCCTGAACTCCTAGGTAAGAAAGAAACAAACTGAGAATTTATATTCTATATCTTTGGGATGTAGTGTTCTATATACATCTATCAAGCACAGTTGTTCTAAAGGCTCATTTAAAGCCCTGTATCTTTGTTTAATTTCTGTTTAGAGGATATGTCCAGCTCTGAGAGAGGGGTGTTGAAGTCCCCTGTTATTATGGTGTTATATTTCGAATTTAAATGTCTTCTTGTTGTATTTTTCCCTTGACCAACATGAAGTGTCCTTTATTGTCTTTTTTGACTTTAGTTGCTTTAAATCCACATGTATCTGAAAATAAGATTGCAACCCATCTTTGCTTCTGAATTCCGTTTGCCTGAAAAATTGACTTCCAACCCTTAACTCTGAGTTTTAATTTATCTTTTGACGTGAGGTGTGTTTCCTGCAGACAGAAAATAGATGGCTTGTGTTTTATAATTGAATCAGCCAATCTATGTCTCTTCAGCAGGGAATTCAAGCTATTGACATTTATTGAGACAATTGATAAGTGTGGTAGCATTTTATTCATCTTATTTTGTGCTTAGTTTTGTCTTTTGCATCATTGTGGAAACTAGGTTCTGTCCTATAATTTCTGGGTGTTTACTTTGCTGAAGGCCCATGGTGATGGTCAGTGTGTAGGACAGGTTGAAATATTTCCTGTAAAGCTGGTCTTGTTGTGGCAAATTTCCTCAATATTTGCATATCAATAAAAATTTGATTTCTCCATTAATTTTAAAGCTCAGCTTAGCGGGATATAGAATTCCCATACATCAATGGGGAAGAGAAATGAATAGAATCTTCTCTAAAGACAACAGACGAATGGCCAGTAAACACATGAAAAAATGCTCATCATTCCTAATTATTAGAGATATGCAAATTAAAACTACCCTGAGATACCATGTAACCCCAGCAAGAATGGCCTTTATCACAAAATCTTAAAACTGCAGATGCTGGCGCAGATGTGGAGAGAAAGGAACACTTTTACCCTGCTGGTGGGACTGCAAACTAACACAACCTTTTTGGAAGGAAGTGGAGAAACCTCAAAGAACTCAACCTAGACCTCCTGTTTGATCCTGCAGTCCCATTACTGAATATCTATCCAGAAGGAAAAAAAAATTTTTATTATAAAAACACTTGTACTAGGCTATTTATTGCAGCCCAATTTACAATTGCTAAAATGTGGAAACAGTCTTAATGTCCTTCAACCCAGGAATGGATTGGTAAGCTGTGGTATATGTATACTATGGATTATTATTCAGCCATCAAAAAATGGAGATTTTGCAACATTTGTACTAACTTGGATGGAGTTGGAACACATTATTCCTAGGGAAACATCACGCATTTGTACTAACTTGGTTGGAGTTGGAACACCTTATTCCTAGTGAAACATCACAGGAACAGAGAAGCATGAATCCTATGTCCTTTGATATGAGGAAAATTAATGACAATTAATTACATGGTGCGGCATGGGGAAAGGGGAGACCAGACAGAGAGAGAAAGAGGAAGGGGGCGAGGGAAAGAAAACAAAGAATTATTATTTGTTTATTATATCCCTGAGTATTTTGGATGTATGGGAGAAAAGAGTGACTGATTCTAACATAAATTGGATTTGATTTTGACTAAAGTACATTACTTAAACATTAATTTTTAATTCAACTTGTTAATATGTTGTTTAGGATTGCATTATTTATAAGTGAAATATGTTTGTAATTTCCCCTTTATAATTTTAATATATTTTCTCCAATTTTAACATCAGGTATATCCAGATTAAGTAGAATGATTTTAAAGTATTTCTTCTTTTTCTATTATCTATAAGATTTGGCATGATCTGTTCTTTGAAATTATCTTTTATTTTTCTTTATAAATATTAGTTGTCTGTTTTTTGAGACTTTGGGGAAAAAAAAGAAGTTAACTAATGACTCCACTCTGAGTCTCAGAATCAAAGCATTCTACAATAGACATACTCTTATCTGACAATGTGAATGTTACTTTCTTTGCATTATTATTACTGTTATTGCTTACTATTTCGATGCAGCAATCATCTGATTTCTTTTCTGAATGTATTTATCTTCATTCATTCTTTATGAGGTTTTTGTTTCTAGTCCTTATCTTAAACATTGTTATTGGTTATTAAATTTTTAAGCCTTTTTAATTCTACAAAGGCAAAAAGTGGAAACCTAATAAAAACATGTATATGTAAAGAAAAAAAAGAAACAAACTGAGAAGAAGACTCAATTGCAAATGTAGGCTACTTTGTAGTGGAAAAGGGAAGCAGGACTCAGGTGGTGACCAAGGGGCTAGTGAACAAGACCTAGAACACAGAGAAATACTCCACTTAGTAGGATCAAGATATTGGTGATATGTACCCTCACAAACTTATTGGACATTTACATGTCTTCTATTTCTTACTTCTCCCACACCCCTTACTATATTGAATGGGACTACCTATTGTGATTATTATATCCCTGAGTATTTTGGATGTATGGGAAGCAGATAATTTGTCTCTGTAGTTGATAGGCCTTCAGAGTGAGACGAATGGTCCTTCAGGTGTAGTTCCTACAAAGTTAATTTGAATCTCAACCTGGTATCAGTGTTTAGATCTTGGACTTTGAACAAATGCTGTAATTAGGAAGAGACTTTGGTGATTGTGGGGAAGGGAGTAAGTCTACTTTGTATTGGGATGGATATGAATTATTGTGATAATGAAACATATTGTGCCAGATTTTTTAATTAAACTTTTTACTTTGAGATAATTGTAGATTCACTTTAAGAAAAATTGCAGAGAGATTCCATGTGCCCTTTGCCTAGTTTTCCCCATGATAAAATCTTGTAAAACTAGTATAATAACTATACCAGAATATTGACCTTGATAAAATCTACTGATCATATTCAGATTTTCCCAGGTTTACTTACACTTGTAGATATGTGTTTAGTTTAGCTTTTTCAACCACAGGGTTCCTTCCTGTTTCTCTTTTATATCTACAGCCTGACCAATCCATTTCTAACACCTTCCAGATTGCTTTTTATTAAAGTATTAGCTTATGTTATAAATGCAGGTCTACTCAGAAAAAACTGATATCGTATTATACATAGAATTGTTTATTAAATTGAATCATGGAAATTACCAACAACCTCCATTTAGAAATATATAATGGCTGACTTTTCTAAATTCAGAATTTATCTGCTCATAAAATAAACATCTATTATATTGTTAAAGACCATTTTTAATTTGGCTTACTACATTTCACTGCTAATCAGGATGCTTTAAAGTTCTTCTGTAAGTACTTTATCTACATGTGGTCAATTCTGTAGAGAGACTGGGTAATAGTATATGCACTTGGCTTTTGTATTAAAAACAGTATACCCTAAATGATGAGATGTTTTTATTCTCTGTTATCATATTCACTCAAAGGTAACCAGCTACAAATGGTTATAAGGAAAGTATTCCTAAAGAAAGAATTGTCTTTCTGTGCTACTTTAATATTTATTCTCTTTAAATATTTATTCTTTGTTATTTTGTTGCTATACTAAGAAAACAGGCAAGATAATTTGTAAGGAATTTAGTGTTTTTTCTTTAGATGGTTTTTCTTCTAGAATTTTTGATTACCAAATTATTTCTGGCCTCCCCCCACCCCTTCTTTTTGTTTCTCTTATATTTTCATTTGTTCCTTTTAGTCTTTCCATGTGTTTCTGAATTACTTGTTACAATGCCATAATTACTGTGGAACATTGGTGTGAATTTTATTTTTTAACTAAGATTCACCCAGGAGCACTAAATTTGTAGTACTTTAATGTATTATGTGATATACAGACAGAAATTTCTAAAAATTATTATTACATTTGATTAACTTATTTTTAGCATTTATTCTACATCTTCTGTTATTTTTAACTAGGTATACTATCTCAACCCCCCATTTTTTTTTTATAATTTAACTCTTTATGTAATCAAAGTACATTATTGACTTTGCCAGGCATAAGCTTTGATGCTGAAAAGCTAGACATTAAAGTAAGATCCAGTCCTTAAAGATCTAACAGGGAGACAAATTAACAGGTGATTACAATATAATGCCCTCTATAGCAAAATAAAACAGCATATTATGGAAATATTTGGGAGGGGCCAGAGGGGCATTAAACTCAGCCTGCAGAGGTAGGGGAGGCTTCCAAGAGAAGCTTAGGAGGAATTTAGAATTTGTTAAGCTTCATGCTCATTGACACCCTCTTCCCCGACTTCCTCATTACATACTATAATGCCCAGAATATAGTGGGCCCTCCATACATGTTTAAGAATTTCTGAAAAAGCAGAGAGATCTGAGCTGAATCTTGAAGGAGCGTTTTAGAGTCAAGTGAGTAAAAGAACACTATTTTACACAGAGGAAGCAGGATGTGCAAAGGCACATGTCCTTGGTAAAAATCCCTTCCAAGCCTGAGACCTGAGATATCACCAAGGACAGTCTCAAAGTCAGTTCCCACCCCTGCCATCCTTCTCCATCTCTCTGTCAGTCTGTCTCTCTCTCTCATACCAACAAACTGTGGCACTCTACTGTTTCTAAGCAAATTACCACTCAGATCTCTGTGATCCATCCCAGAAATTTGACAATAAAGCATATAATATTTTAAAAATATGTATTAAAAGACTCTTGGGCTAAAACTTACACTTTTTTTTGTTAAAGATGTTTCTATTGAAAATAGGGGAAAATAGAAATTTGTTCTTTTTGGAGCTGAATAACATAAGAATGATGTGATTGGATTCACCATTATATCTTAATTCACTATTAAGGGAATTGTGGTTGGCTATCATTATTAGCCTACAATTTCTGGTCTAGAGAAAAAAAAGTTGGACATTTTTTATCCTTCCCAATGGTCCAACTGGCCAAGGCTCAACTTCAGCTATCAAGTACTACCTTTCCCATAAATCCCCAAATGCCAATTTCACTGTGGAGTTCTGAGCTTTTAGATAATTTAACACTGTTACCCTTTCTAAGAAGAATCAAAGCAGTGATGGTAATATCAGGTTTTTGCTTGGCACCACATTGGAGAATAAAGGCAGACTCAGTTTTCTTTGCATTTTTCATGGAATAGAGTTAACAGTTTTTGCAATTAAGAAGTAAAGTAGTGGCTCGGCGCCTGTGGCTCAGCAGGCTAAGGCGCCAGTCATGTACACCTGAGCTGGTGGGTTCAAATCCAGCCCAGGCCCAACAAACAACAATGACGGCTGCAACCAAAAAATGGCCGGGCGTTGTGGCGGGCGCCTGTAGTCCCAGCTACTTGGGAGGCAGAGGCAGGAGACTCGCTTGAGCCCAGGAATTGGAGGTTGCTGTGAGCTGAGATGCCACAGCACTCTATCCAGGGTGACAGCTTGAGGCTCTTTCTCAAAAAAAAAAAAAAAAAAAAAAGAAGTAGAGTCTATCCCAGAAGGAAGCATTTCTAATGTTGATAAATCATAAACTAGTCTATATGTAAGTCTAAGTATGACATTTAAGAAATTTCTTGTAACTTGATATGGTTAGAACAGAAGGTAAGCAGGAAAATCCTCTGAGATAAAACTGGATGAGTAGGCAGGAACAAGATCAGAGAAGATCTGAAGACTCAATTAAGAAGTTTTGATTTTTTCTGAGGGCAACTTGGTGCCAATAGGGATTTTTTTTTTTTTTTTTTTTTTTTTTGAGACAGAGCCTCAAGCTGTCACCCTGGATAGAGTGCAGTGGAATCACAGCTCACAGCAACCTCCAATTCCTGGGCTCAAGCAAGTCTCTTGCCTCCGCCTTCCAAGTTGGCACTACAGGCGCCCGCCACAACGCCTGGCCATTTTTTGGTTGCAGCCGTCATTGTTGTTTGGCAGGCCCAGGCTGGATTCGAACCTACCAGCTCAGGTGTACGTGGCTGGCGCCTTAGCCCGTTGAGCCACAGGCGCCGAGCTGCCAATAGGGATTTGACTTTACATGATCTGATTGGTGTTTTTTAAAAGTCCACTCACGTGTCAATATGAAGCGGGTGGGTTGGAGGAAGGATAGCTAGAGATAGGGCTATATAGACCATTATTCTACTTACTGTGTCTATGTAACAAATTACCCCCAAAGAGTAATGGTACAGAGTAATCATTTATTATGTTCATGTGCTCTTTAAAGGTCCAGTAATTTGACAGGATGTAGTAGGGGTGGCTTAACTCTGCCCTATGATATTTGATATCTCCATCTTTCCTCTGCATTTTTGAAAGACGTTTTCCCTTGGTATAGAATTCTCAGTTGACTTCTTAATTTTATTTTCAGCACTTTAGAGGTATCAATTTATTGTTGGAATGGCAAATTTTATGATATATTTGTTCATTCCTGTCATTGTTCCTCTGTATGTAATATGCCTCTTTAAAAACAATTCTGGATGCCATCAAGATTCTCTTTTTCTCTTGGGATTTTAATATGATGTGGTAGGTGTAATTCTTTTCTTCATTGATATTTTCAGGGCAGGTTGGATTTGGGGGGGTTGTTTTTTTACTAATTTTGGAAAATTCTCAGCTGCAATGTTGTCACATATTTTCTGGTCCTCTTCTTTCTCCCCTCTGTTAACTTTTTACTTACAGTTATGTTAGACTGATATTGTACTGTAACTCTTTGATGATCTGTTCTCTTTTCTAATTCCCACTTTTTCCTTTGTGTTTCAGTCTGAGTACTTTTTATTGACCTGTTTCAGGTTTTCCTCACTGTAGCGTGTACTGATGAGTTTGTCAATGACAATCTTCATTTCTGATACTGAGGTTTTTATTACTAGCATTTCAGTTTGATTTTTTCATTCATAGTTTCCATTTCTCTGCTGAAGTTTCCCATTTGATAGCCTTTTCTACTAGAACTTTTAGTATATCAGTCATAGATATTTTAAATTTCCTGTCTGATAGTTCCAATAACTTTGTCAAAGCAGTGTTCTTTGTTGACAGGGTATAGTCTTCATTTCATATTTTTCTTGGTAAGTCTTGTATTTTTTGGTTGAAAGCTAAACATTTTTGTAGGACATTAGAAACTAAGGCAATCTTTATTTATGCCTGGAAATTGGTGGGCTGCTTCCTTTTTTTTGGTTTGTTAATGTGAGGAGAAAAGTTAAATCTAGTCAGGGGTTGACCTGGGCTTAGGTTTTGTTGTTACTTTGGTATCAGTCTACCACACGCTTCAAATTTCTCTAGCACTGTTTTGTATTCAGGATGAAGCTGGTTGCTTGAGGGTTTAAACAATGTCTGGTCTGGTCTTTCTTGAGCTCCAAGTCTTCGATTTGCTTCTGAACATTACAAGGGGTTTCTTTGTACTGTCTCACACTGAGAAGGTACACAAAGAAAGGGGCTTCAAGGGGGTTGAGAGAAAGCCTGGCCTGCTGAACAAGGAAGTCTGAAGGGCCCACAAGAATGTGGGTATTAGGTAACCTAGGTAACCAATGATCAATTGAAAGAGATAGTAATCAATGACCAATAGAAAAGAGTTGTAATTCCTGGAGGTGCAGAGGACCTTCCTCCAGGAGAGGAAGAGGTTTTACCCCTCTGTACCATCTCTGCCTCTCTTACCTCTTTCATGAGAGGGACCCAATTCCAACTCTGTTTGGGAGAGCTCTAAACTTTTCCATTGTTCTTAGATAAAATTTCTTTTTGTTACCCTGAAACTTCTGCAGGTTACCTTTACTTTCTATTCGAGCTGCTCCAGTTTTATTTTCTGTTTCTATTAATTTTTGTTTTCAGTAACTACCATGTCTTGGTTGAACTTTCTATGAGCTGAATAATTGAACTAGGTCAACTGGGTTCAGGGAACAAGGACCACTGACCCCCAACACACACCTCCCTCTGAAGTTGAATGCTTTCCTTTTCCCTTGATTCTTGCTGGCCTGGTATTGTAGGACAAGGGGGAACATTCTCTGTTGGTACACGAGGATTGCTTCCCTGGCTCTCAAGGTTGTCACATTCTTAGTAACCCTGTCCTATTCCAGTGGTGGAGAAGGTCTTGTTTCAGGATGTTTTTCTACCTCTCTCCTATGGTTGGAGAGTTTTTCCCTATTCTCTTCCCCCAATTTTAATGTGTCTTAACCTGTGCCCTGAAGGAGTCCAGGTTTTTTTGCTCTTCTTTAGGTGGCTTAAGGGTTTTTATGTCTCAGGGGAAAGGGACTACATGGAGCCTTGTGCATTCCTCACAATGGCTGCTTTTCCTCTCCCACAGACCTGCTCCTTGGTGGCCCGGGGGATGGGGGAGCTCTCTGGAGTCTCTTTCTGTCCTCTGATTTTTCTTTTGAGCACCTTGGTAAGGTGCAAGGTAAAGAGCCTCTGAATGGATGAGCATCCGCTGCTGTTTCAGGCTCCCAGAAATTCTGTATTCTTATGCTAGCTCATTCTCAGCCTTTAGCAATTTGTTAAGATTTTAGCTGAGTTCTTGCCAGCTTGTATTCCATCTGGTATCAGTTTCAGATAATCAACTGCTCATGTCATCTTTTTCCTTGGATCTGTCTGTCTTTACTAAGATGAGATCTCTGATGGGGTCAAGAAAATTTGAGATTTTTTAGATAAACAGCCTTCTTTTTTGTAATAAGGTTGAGATTCATGCTGCTTCAAGCTTTTTGCCTCTTACATGGAAAGAATGTAAGTCAGCTGCTCAGTATATAACACCATTAAACAGTGTTGCTTATACATTGACATGAAAGGCCTGCAATACCTATTGTGGCTTTCTTTCTGATAAATTCTTTTAAAATCTCTGACTACATCAAGATAATTCTACTTTCAAACATACCCCTTCCCACTCCAAACACATCTTTAAGGTACATGTAATTTATGAGAGACACGGTTTCAAGTACACTAGTGGAGAAGGGAAACTCCATTTTTACGAATTAAAAAAATCTGTATTGTGATGAGCTGTGTTTTTTGTATACCCCCAAAGCATGTGCTGAGAACATAATCCCCATCACAACAGTGTTGCCAAGTGTTTAGTCATGAGGGCTTCATCCTCATGAGTGGATTAATGCTGATTATAAAAGGGCTTGAGGCTGCTAGTTTGCTCTCCCCTCTCTCATGCCCATGTAATGCCTTCTCCTGTATTGTATACCAAAAAGAAGCCCTCACCAGATGTAGCCCCTCAATCTTGGACTTTTAGCCTCTAGAACTACTAGCTAAATTTCTTTTTTTTTTTTTTTTTTTTTATAAATTAACAGTACTGGCATTCTGTTATAGTAGCACAAAATGGACTAAGATGTGGTGTTGGCTCTTCTTTTACTAATGATTTATCTAGAACAGTGATTTTCAACTAGAGTGCTATGAAAAATTTTAAAGATAATTAATTAAATTATTTCTGAAAGAAGTTCAAAGGCACAGTAAATATATTCTTTTTTTTTTTTTTTACTCTTTTTTTTGGATCAATATAATTTAAGTGAGCCATGGAAGTTTTAACTATAGGTTCAAGTTTGCTGTGAGATTAAAAAAGATTGAAAAATGCTGATCTGTGTATCTAGTGGAACCTCTTTTTTTCTTCCTACTAAAAAAAGGGAACCCAAGGTCTTCACTCTTCTGAAGGGTTGTTGTAGGGCTCCGATGAGATTTCCTGTATTATGAAAACTCTAAAAATGTTAAAATTCTATACAAATTGTGATTTTTAAAGTTATCCTTTCTCTATATATGTTTTGGGTAAAAATCCATTTATTTTTGTCAAGGTTAAGTGGACTGGTTATAATCTATCTGACTTCTCATTTGAGATTTATCTAAAGAACTCTTTTATTATAGGTTTAAAGTCTCTCAGTAAGGACTTTAATTTTTTTGTTGTTGTTGTTTATCTAATTTCTAATTTGACCCTCTCATGCTCTACTTCATAGAATTCCCTGTTTTTCTTTTGTGGGTAGAATTTTCTTATTTCATAATATGTCTTTTTACCTTTAAAGAGCTCTTCTACTTTATTAGTTTCCCTTGTAAGAGTTGATTTCTACTTTTGATATTATTTAAGTTCTGATGTTTTATATACAATCCTCATTTCTTTTTTTTGTTTCTGGTAAATTTGTTATGACGTTTCCAGGTCTCTTGTCATTATCATTTTTTTAAGAAAGTTTTTTTCCCAAAATAACTTTTATTTGTAAGTTTTTAAAAATGTGGTGACTCTGTAGCTGTTTATGAGGAAGTTGAGCTCAATCATTTACTGAGTTTTCCCCCAGTTGTACTTGACACTCATCTAATTCTTTTATCATATATAAACAGACATAACACCACTTCCAGTAAGTATCCAACATTTTTGTATAAACGATTATGTTAAATATAAAAAAAGATAGTATGAACATCTTGCCTGAATCCTCATAACCTTTGCTCCTATTTGGAATAATGGAAAGAATATATGCTCTAAAATCATGAAGACCTGAGTTCAGATATCATTTCTGAAATTTAGTAGTAATTTGGGACAAATTACTTTCTCAGTTTGTTTCATTGTCTATGAAATAAAAATTATACCTATTTAGTAAAATCATTGTGATGTATATCATTATATATGAAATAATGTGTATGAAATGCCTGGAACATGGTATAGGATGTCAATAATTATCTTTCATCAGGAGTCAATTTGCCAAGATTTTCTGTACCAGTATGGTGACAAGGACAAAGATGTCACTTAATGTCTTCACAGAAATGTTATGCTCTAGGTTTCCTCCTAACTTATATCAGGTTTCCTTCCTTTACCCTATATGCTTTTCCCAAATCAGATCTCAGTTTATTCTATTTCAAGCATTTTTTCCCTCACATGTGCATGCTAATGTCCTATTTAACTTTTCTCCTTTTCTGAATGTGGCTTAGTTGTTAATGGCAAAATCTTTCTCTGTTGTTGACCCTTTTATGTACAAAGAGCCTCAAAGAACCCCAGTGAGAAAGAGAAGACTCAGAATACTTTTACTAGTTTACTCATACTGAGGGTGGAATATTCATACATTTAATGGAAACAAGCTTGTATCTTGGCTTTCCAAAACCATCCATAGATTCAGGGTTTTGTTATAAGGACTCATAGAACCCATAAAGTTAGGTTATGTTGGGAAAAGGATATAAAATTTCAGTTAGACTGGAGGAATAAGTTCAGGAACTCTTCTGTACAATATAGTGAGTATATTTAATAACAATGTATTACATATTTGAAAGTAGATTCTAAGTGTTCTTACCACCAAAAAAGTATGTAAGGTAATGGACATATTAAGTCCCTTGATTTAGCTATTCCACAATGTATGCACATATCGAAACATGTTGTATGCCACAAATACATACATTTTTTTATTTCTCAACTGAAATTTGTTTTTACTAAAATTTTTTATATGCTTTATGCAATAGCCTAGAATCTTGAAAAATTTTATAACACATTTTCTTTTATAAAATTTCATTCCAAATTCAAACAACTGATTTGCAAATGAAATTTTGAATAAAATCTAGATTTAGGATTATCTTACTCAGTATGCAGAGAAGGAAGAAATGAGAATAAATGGGATTTATACTAGAGAAGACTTTCAGGAGGAGACTAGAGTTGATTTTAAAGATGGTTAATATAAGGAGAGGTTAAAAAAAAAAAGGACAAAAGATATGCTTGGGAAACAGGGTAGCATGACACAGGGAGGGGTGGGTGTGTGGTCGGCTGGAGGGGAGAAATAGCTGTACATTAATACTCTGAAGCAAATGTAAACTTTTTTGTACCAGTGTTGTTGAGAGTCAAATGCCTGACCCATATATTTTCTGCTTTTGTGGATTCTAAAACTATTTATAGGAAGACCTACTTTTCTTATGTAATAGTTTATATGAGGTGTAAGTATTAGATGTTACCCTTTTGTTATATTTCTTTACCTTAAACCACTTAATTCACAGGATTAAGTGAGATAATATTATTATTAAAAAGCTTGTGAAGATTAAGTGAGATAATATATGTGACAAAGTTATATAAAAGTACTTAAAGCCATAATTTTTAAGAATTGCAACCATCTTACCGTACTGAGCTAGAATAGGCATTTATGTGTAATTTTTATCATGTGTGGAATTTCTACACAGAAAATATCACAATTAATTGTGTAATATCATATATTTTCCTCAGTTTGCTCTTACCTATTATTCTCCCACTTTACTGAATATTCATAGGAGAAAGCTATCTTACTGATAAACATTATAGTTCTCTTATTTTTCTATAGTTCTGATGTTTTATAGGTTAGATGTCTAGCATTTATGTACACCTCTTTTGGTTTTGATTTCCCAGTTTCCTCTGTATCACATAGGCCTTTGTTTTCACTGAACAATTGGGAGAGCAACTTTATAAGAATGAATCTGCTGTGCTTTGTTTTCTTGCAACATTTTTAAAAATTAAAATTGAAGTTAAAAGGTTGTCAGATTCAGGATAGTGAGGCTTTGTAACATAACTTCTTTATATTTATAAGAAGTGAAAGTTATTTTATGAGTGTGTCTAACCTTTACCATAAAGGTGTCTAACATATTATAAGTATGTATAAATATTTGTTTTAATATGAAAAATTGGTTGTAATTTTTAAATCTTTCAAGGATAATATATTGTAATAACTATTAGAAATTCAGCTATATAATTATTGTCTGACAATAAAACTATTGGAAACTATCTAGTTGAAACATTAAATATTTTAGACCAGATTTGAGTATTTCACTGAAACAAAACCCCATATACGTATTAATGAATAGATTTATAATCAATTGATTTAGTCTCTTGTTTGCAGATTTATGATGTATCTAGAAACATCTTTAAAGCCTATTAAGTGACATATATCAATGTTATACTTGTTAACTGTGATTAATCTCTATCAGAATAGTTTTTGAGTAGAGAAACAACTGTAATATAGTTCCTATATTTGGAAATATTATAAATATAAAATATAAATATATTTTAAAAGAGCTATATGTTAAAAGAAGTTCGTAATCTCACTGATTATGATATGTGACTAATTCTCAAATTTCAGCAATTATTACAGAATTTTTCTTCAGATTTGTGTCATAAATGTCTTTTATAAATGAGAAATACACGTTAGAAAATAATGTTTACTATATATAGCACAAGTCCAATGCTAAAAGTGATTTTATATGCAGTGGGCTCAGTATAAACTATTTTCAGAAGACTGCTTCTTTTCTGTGAATTTATGAGAATACTTACTGAACTAGTTAATTTTTTAAAGCCATTATTAAAATGCAAAAGTATTGTCTTTTGTATCCTAAATTTTTAAAAGCATGTATTTTATAAAAATAAAGCAAACTTAATTTATTAATTATTTTATTTATTTCACATTTATTATTTCTTTAAAGTTTATTAAAAGGAAAAATAATAGCAGCTCATAAATGTCAATTCCAAACAAAGAGGAATCCTTTTTGTTCTGTAAAGATGGCTTTTCTTAGACAAAACAACCAGAGCTTTAACCTAATACTTAAACAAACTGAGCTTGTATACCAAGGGAAAAGCTATTTACTTTGAGGCTCAGTTTATTAAGAAGTCTTTTGGAAAACTGAGTAAAAGCAAGAGGTCTTAGCTTAGATAGAACTTGATAGTACTGGTAAAGGCATTTCTATCTTTTTAATTTAGTAAGCTTTAAGTCTAAATTTCTGAATTTTCTTACTCTTTTTAGTTACAGTTAGAATTAGAATTTGTAGCTAGAAGAAGGTTTAAATTAACCAAGCATTTCTTTCTGAAGCAATTGTGTGATTTACTTCATTTTTCCACACATATCTTGCTTAAAGGTAGTGAGTCACATGGAAAATATTAAGGAGACATGAGGCTCCATTATGAGAACAAGACTATCTTTCTGAGCTTTTCCTGTAAAATATAAAATTGATTTTATCTCCTAAACTCATATACTTTAAATAATTCTTATACTATGCTCAATTTTAGGCATAGTACAATAAGGAATTATAAGTGATAGATTCTGTCAGAAAAAATACTTTCCTCTGTATTTTATGAGAAAAATTCATCATTTTTTCTTTCTACTGTTTTTAAAAGGTTGAAGTAGAATTTTTACATTTAGAGTTACTCTTGTTCTTATTGGATCTTTCATCTTGACTCTGCAGGTTTCTGTTAACATGATACAGCCTCCAGAAAACTGTAAGGAATAAAGTACCAGATTTTTAGAGTTAAGAGTGACTTTTTGGATCATCTAGTCAAATGCCTTCATTTTACATTGAACCTGAATGTTAGTTCAAGCCTTCTCTCCATCCTGTTGCCTCTTTAATACTACAACATATCCTTGGGGATTATATACTCATGGTTACTTCCAGTTTAGAATTTGTGACCCATAAATACTTTTAATCTTACAGTGCACCTTGCCCGCTAGCCTTCTTCATTCCTCAGAGATCTAGGTAATAGTTTGAATTACAATCAATTAATAGAATATGATATATAGAGTAATATATAAAGCAAGTAAAGATTATATATACATATATAAAATCTTTAATCATTTTATGTCTTTAACATAGAGTACTAAGATAATAATGGAACCAGAATCTAAGCACTGTGAAAATCAGCATTTGGTGTTAACATATGGTGTCATTGTATGTCCTTGCCTTCTATTAGAAAAGCACTTTTTTTCCTCACCTACACTGGGATTTTTTTAGGAAGATCCCATTCAAAATGTTTTCCCTGTAAGTACCTTGACATTGAGCAAATACGTACTTAATATAGTGTACTAGATGTACTAGACCCGACTGTACTAGGACTCACAATAAGTTAGGTCACTTCGTTTCAGAAAGGATTGAATAATAGGTCTAACACAAGGCAAACAAAAACAATTAAACGTGGGAATGTTAACACACAGAATTAGAAGACTGAACACAGTAATGCTCTTTTCCCAACCCCAAATTAAGATTTAGAAATTAACATAGAAAACCAGTATGTATTTTGATTTTGCATTTGATATCTTTTGGTTGAATTGTCAACTTATTTATCTTTCTTCCTCAAATGTTCACGAGTTTCTTCTACCCACTAGTACAAACCCATTTTTCTTCTCAAACAGTTACATCCCATCTAATTGCTATACAGTTTGTTTGATTTCTCTAAAGTTTTTTAAAACAATAATAAATTACTTCTATAGCTCTACCTTAACATCTTGCATCATAAAAACCACAATTTAATAGAAATGAAGAAATTTTTATTACACAGAAAAGCCTCTTTTTTCCAAAGTCCCTCCATTATAAGTAGAAACCAAGTGATGGCAATTATGTTTGTTTTACAGAATCTTTCTGCAAGGCTCATTGAAATAGTATGTTTCCTTAATACATTAAATATCATTTACAGAACATTAATTCTTTAAGTGTAAGACTAAAGGTCAGATTAACTGCCAAATTAAGAATAATCAGAAATTAAAGCAGCTCTTAAATTTTAAAATTATTTTTAGTGCAACTTTTTGTAAATACATCTGTGGTGCAAAAGAAGTCTGCACGTAAAACCTGTTAGATGTGAACTTAATAACCATATGTTTTAATTAATTTGAAAACTGTTGCTGGCAGTTGGTCCAGAGGGGAACTGGCAAACTCTTCATTCACCAGGTAGTATCTAGGGGCTATTTAATAGCTTCTGTTCCCTGTTGTGAAAGCTTTTATCTGATTACATAGTGCATGCATGTGCTGATGGCTGAGTACTGCTTTTACTGTCAGACATTTGAAATCATACAGTAGAAACCATAGCTTTTATAACCAGAATATTTCCACTACTGTTTCTGTGGTGGATGACAACAGAAGCAGCTAAGATTAATATTTTAAATCATCTTTAAATAATCCTGAACAAGCTCTGTACATTGGTATGTTATCTGTTTTTCCTCTTTTATAATCCTCTTTTTACATGTTAACACTCAGAGCTACCACTCTGCTAATTTTTCACTTTTGCCCTCATAGTCCATTTCATCATCTTTACTGTGATGACTCCCAGTCTCTTGAACTTTAGCCTGGCTTCTGCAGTTGGTCTATTGGACATTTGTACTTAGATGTCATTCTGCCACTTTAAATTCAATGTTTTAAAACTAACTAAAATCACCCCACCCCAGCCAAATTTAAACAAACAAAAACTTTATGAGAAAACAGTAAGAAACTTGTTTTTCTGCCTCTGGCTTTCAAAATTCTATTCCTGATATTAATTTTCTTTCATTCTTTCATGGCTTGAAACTTGCTGTTTGGTTCCTCTCTCTATTCCTGCCAGCATCCTCTGTGCTATCTTTTACCTCTTCCCACCTTCCTTGCTGCTCTGCTAATAGTTCCTAAGTACTGCTATTATCAAGTAATTTCTCTACTCAGAAATGCTTAATGATTTCTTTACCTGACATTCAGTTCCTGGATGATCTGCTTCTATTCTCTATTTGTTTGGTTTCTACACTTACGTACTTCATCCTACTTATTCTGTAAATATATGTAGGACATTAAAACTATACTCAAACCCATTTCTTTCCAAACCAATCTATTCCTTTCTTAATCACATTGATTTAGAAATGTTTCCATGTGGTTTTCTAGTGGCCAAATCCTATCTCCACCTTTCAAATTTAACCCGTCCTTTGAGATCCTATCCTAGATACCATTTTCCTCATAAAGCCTTTACTGATCCACTAAAGAGATCAATAAAGTTTATATGGAAGTTCTGTATAGAACTTACCTTTTACCTCTCCATATATGGCAGTGACTATGAACAAAAATAAAATTTTAATTATTAATATAATTCATTACTATTAAATAGTTGTAAGCTTCCAGAGGACAATGGCATTGTTTCTGTGCTTTATTTTTCTCACAGTGCTCAACACAATGCTTAGTGCTTTTCATATATGCGTTTATATTCTGAATGGAAGAGTGAGGATAATCACCAAGACCAGACAGAATCTTTCAAGTCAAACGGATGGATAGATCTGACACTTACCCGCCATGTGACTAAGTCACATAAGCAGGATGTTAATGAACATCTTTGAGACTCATTTCCTAATCTTTAAGATAGAAAATGAACTTCTAGTCAAATATAATATATATACACTAGTAAATACACCCATATGAATATTTGTAACTTTTTTGAAAAGATGATTTGTGTGCTTTAGTATCTGGAGTAAATTTATTACACCAAATTTGATTGGTTGGCCCCATTTCCATTGATATACATGCTGAGGAGAAAGATGCAAAATCAGAGGTGGTAATCATTTCTTTGGGATCTATGACTTGCCAAGAATTGGTGGGAAGAACTTCATCCCAGGCCATAGTGTTTGTTATTCCTTGACTGCCCCTTTGCTTTTCTTTCCTCGTGGCCAGACTTGGTAAGTGGGTTATATATGGGAAAGTACTGTGTGAATTGGTTGTTTTCTAAGATATTATGATAATAAATGGTTGTACATTTTTGCTAGCGCCACGTAGAGTCTGTTATGGATATCAGCCAGCATCTTTAGTGACCAGACTTCTTTTTCTTTTCTTTTTTTCTCTCTTTTTTAAAATATAAAAATCTATTGATAAATTACAGAGTTGATTCTACACATATACTTCATTGTTATTAGATAGCACCTCTTTTGGTATGTTAAAATTTCCCTTCAATTTCTTAAAACTGAAGAGGTATCCAGACCTCATTATAACGGCTAGAGGTCATTAAGTGTTACTTTGACTTCGTGATACAAAAATTATTTCTTGTGCACAGTGCCTGTGGCTCAAAGGAGTAGGGCGCCGGCCCCATATACCAGAGGTGTAGCGGGTTCAATACCAGTCCTGGTCAAAAACTGGAAAAAAAATTATTTCTTGATAACTAAGAAGATAACTCAGACTAACTTAGGTGGATACTTTGACAGAATGGTTAAACTATTCTTGAACATGTATGAAAAGGTGCTTTTTTAAAAAAGGAAGTTGTATTTTAAGTCAATCTATTTTCCTTGAACATATTTTCAGACCACCTCCAAGTTAATTTTAAAATATATTTATCCGATTGTGAATCAGTGGGTCTGTGAATGTTCTCATGAAGGAGTGCTACTAATAATCAAATTTTCATATACATTGAAAGAAACACCAGTAATATTTTTAAGTGAGCTGTAGTATCATCACACATTTGTTGAATTGTGTAAAATAAAGTATCCTTGGTTGAATTTGGGCTTAACATTATATACTGTGATTAAAGTCTTGTTATTAAGATTGTTCTTAAGTAATAAATTCCAGCTTTTAGGAATTAGATAAAATGTAAGTATGTAACTGGGTGTTAGCTTGGAAAAAGTGGGCAAGAAAGCATCATTCTTTTTGATTTTGTTTTTTTTATGACAAATACATTATTGGCAGGTTGGAAAGAGCCTTCTCTTTGCCTATTTTAAGTAATATGTTTAACTTTGAAAGAAAATATTCTTTCTAACTTTATATTGTAGAAGAGCAATAAAAGGTGAAAAATGGAATATCAGGAAAATATACTTAAAATAAGGATAAATGAAGTAAAAATACTTATAAATATTTTATACGTCATTTAGACTATTGAATTGCTGACTGTAGTGACTCTGTAATTCAAGCATTCTCTGATTCTTATTTGGAAAAGTCACCAATGGATACTGTTGACTATTTAATCTATACATGTATAATGTGCCACCATAGATTTATGAAAAGGTGGGGAAAAGCTATCACTATCACTATGGCTGTTGCTCCATTCTCCTATCACTCACGTCTGATGGACATAGGTTGGGAATGCCATATCATAGAGGTGGCAGGGATGATGCAGTGTCTATTTTGCATTTTTATCCTGAAATACCAGTTATGTAGTGTGATGTATCAGGATAGCATCATCTTGTTAGGATGCTGTTTTAGAGATGATAGAGAAGAGACAACTCAAATTTCCTGCTCATGGTTGTGCTCTTGGACAAACCACTTTAAGTCTATAAACTCAAGGTTTTCCTATATACGTCCATGATCTCTAAAGTTTCTTTTCAACTCCAAAATGTATTGATTCTATGGTACAAACAAATTTGCTTTGTTTTTAATATCAATGGGCCATTCCTTTACTGCTAGAATTTATCATTTATCTGCAGATTTGTAAACCTAATGTAAAGAAGCTCCTTTCTTTCTTTCTTTTTTTTTTTTTTTTTTTTTTGAGACAGTCTCACTTCGTTGCCCTCAGTAGAGTATGTATCATAGCTCATAGCAACCTCAAACTCTTGGGCTTAAGCAATTCTCTTGCCTCAGCACCCCCAAGTAGCTGGGACTACAGGCACCTGCCACAATGCCCAGCTATTTTTAAAGACTGGGGTCTTGCTCTGGCTCAGGCTGGTCTTGAACTCGTTAGCTCAGGCAATCCATCCTCCTCGGTCTCCCAGAATGGTAGGATTACAGGTGTAAGCCAATGCACCCAGCCCTTAGAAGCTACTTTCTTTCTTTCTTTCTTTTTTTTAAATTAAATCATAGCTGTATACATTAATGCAATCATGGGGTACAATGTACTGGTTTTATATACAATTTGAAATATTTTCATTAAACTGGTTAACATAGCCTTCATGGCATTTTCTTAGTTATTGTGTTAAGACATTTATATTCTACATTTAGTAAGTTTCACATGTACCCTTGTAAGATTCACTGTAGGTGTGGTCCCACCAATTACTTTCCCTTCACCCAGCCTACCTTCCCCCGCCCTCCCTTTCTCCATATTCTTGGACTATAATTGGGTTATAACTTTCATAT
>CAUYON010017465.1:0-32722 GCA_963573935.1 Arctocebus calabarensis
CAGGCGTTGTGGCGGGCACCTGTAGTCCCAGCTACTTGGGAGGCAGAGGCAGGAGACTCGCTTGAGCCCAGGAATTGGAGGTTGCTGTGAGCTGTGATGCCACAGCACTCTACCAGGGTGACAGCTTGAGGCTCTGTCTCAAAAAAAAAAAAAAGAATCTTATATGTATTAAAATAGACCTATTCTATCATAACCATGGAAATGTTACCATCCAGCCAAATAAAATAAATAAAAAAATATATATTTCATTAAATGCATTTAAAAGAAATTACTAAGTCTAAACATCCTTTTTATATCATTCATTCAAAAATAAGTTAATTCTCCCCCAAAAAATAAATAAATAAGAATGCAATAGTTGTGATGGTCCCAAAATAGGCAGACACAATGATACATAATTATTTATTATATAAACAAAATATAGGTTCTCATAGGAAAGGCATTCTTCTATATGACTTTATTTTTAAAGTACAAAACTAATGTATGTGGAAAACAAGCTATTTCGCTGTGTTAAACTTTATTTTTACTACTACCCAAGGTATTTTTGTATGAAATATGATGCTCTGTCTCAAGAAATAAATAAAAAGCAAAAACATTCTTTGATTAAAATCCTTCCACAAATGGAAGGATTGAGAGAATGAGAGAATGCTTCTATTTGGGGATGTCACTGCATTAAAAATCAGCGGAGACCGTCCTGGTGACAGAAATAGCACCTGCCACTAACAGTCCTTCCGAGCAGGATCTGACCTCCCATGAAGTCCAGGACAGACCAAAGAAAACTTGATTGAGGCCCATCTCTTCCACCCTGCTCAAAATTCAGCAGTTTCCTGCAATGGGATCTGTCACAGCAACAGTTACAGTTGTGCCTTCGAAAGAAAGAAAGAAAAGCTAACTGCACCAACCCAGCAGAACTATCAAAAGCAAATCCTCCAACATGGAAAACGAATTCTCTACTCGAAAGACATTTGCTAGAATATGAGGGACTCCAAAGGTAACTCCAGACTTGTATTTCAGTCAAGAAAGCTTATACCTGCAAGTTTAGTTACTGAATCAAAATGTTATTGAACAAAAAACACTACACGTAAAATATAATCTATGCTGAAAGGTTTTATCTGTTTATTGGTATTCCTACCACATTTCAAAAAGGATTTTAAGTCACCTACAAAATTATATCATGACAAATTAGAAGTAAACAGCAGCAGGGGCACAGGCAGTCTAGCAATTATGGGATTTGGGGGACCCGGGGCTGCTAACCCCACAAGCCTGGCAGAATCACGGCTCTGCCATTCACTGTAATCCCTGGGTGGCCGTGGGCAAGGTACTCACCCTCTCTGTGCACCCACGTCCGCATCAGGAAAACGGGGATTATGATACTTTCCTCATGAGGTTATTATGTGGATTAATTTAACATACGTAAGGCGTTTAGAACAGGACTTGGCAAGCAGTAAATTTTATTGAAATGTGAGCCTCGAAGGGAAAGGTAGGATAGGGAGTGAGATGACAATAGAAAATAGAGCCAAGTAAGGCCGATCCACACAGCCCCAAGACATGTGGCATCTATAAGACTTGTTTTTATTTCATTCATACTTGTCTATCGCACCAAGGTATACAAATGCAAATTTTAAATTTGGGGCATTTGTAGCCACTTTATTTTTACAGGGCAGGACAGCTTTAGCGTATTTATATCATGTCTACACTGGGCAAATTAATTAAGTAAGCACTATATTTATTTGGCGTGAGTTTGTCACCTCTTTCCAAAGAGGAATATGACGAATTCAAGCAATTTTCAAATCACAGTAGAAGGCTCCACATTTAGAACTGGGTGAAAGGTCTGTGCACATGCCCTTTAAAGATGATCCCCACAGAGGGGAATGGAAGATCCCTCTGAAGCCCAAGTCCCAGCACCTCTGCCTTCCCTAGATTCAGAGCTTGAGCCTCTGCAGGGGACACCAGGCGGGCAAAGGGGGGCAAACTGGAGCAGCTCACCCTGACAGCAGATTATAAAATGCTGTAAACATTCAATTTCCCACTCTTTCTAATTTAAATATTTCAGCCAAGGATGAGGCAAGCAATATTATCAACTATATTAAGTGAAAAGCGCAGCAAAACTGTTACATAAAATGTACTTTAATCCACTGTTAGCTAGCATCTACTATATTTGGTTGCATCTAAATAGACAGAGGTACTTAAGACACAATGATTATTTCATATAATTTGAGTATCTGCTGACAAAATAATGGAATTTCATGCATAATCTCATCCCTTGACTCTGAAAACAATTAGGATCGAGCAATTCATTTTGCTTTTCTTTTGTCCTAGGCGTTCCATGAAAATTTAGGATTCTAATAATAAAATGTCTATACAAATCATCTCTCAGTTTTGACCAAAAAGGTAACTTTAAGGTTAAAAAAATAAACCTGGGCGGTGCCTGTGGCTCAGTGAGTAGGGCACCGGCCCCATATACGAAGGGTGGCAGATTCTAACCCAGCCCCAGCCAAACTAAAACAAAAAATAGCCGGGCATTGTGGCAGGTGCCTGTAGTCCCAGCTACTTGGGAGACTGAGGCAAGAGAATCACCTAAGCCCAAGAGGTGGAGGTTGCTGTGAGCTGTGACGCTACAGCACTCTACAGAGGGCAATAAAGTTGAGACTCTTTCTCTAAAAAAAAATAAATAAATAAACACCCTTAGTTGAAAGGACTATTCCCTCAGTCTCATTAATACTTTAGTCTCTTCAGTACTATAAATCGATAGTGATCAAAACAGCATGGTACTGGCACAAAAACAGAGAGGTGGATGTCTGGAACAGAATAGAGAACCAAGAGATAAACCCAAATACTTACCGCTATTTGATCTTTGACAAGCCAGTTAAAAACATTAAGTGGGGAAAAGACTCCCTATTTAACAAATGGTGCTGGCAAACCTGGCTGGTGACCTGTAGAAGACTGAAATTGAACCCACACCTGTCACCACTAACGAAGATAGACTCACACTGGATTAAAGATTTAAACTTTTCTTAACAAACAGGGTTTCCTAAACAAAAATGTTATCAGTCGTCCTTAACTTTCAGAGACCTTGTTTTAGGTTGGAAAACTTGATGCTGCATCTCACAAAGCATGGCTGGAATGAAGAAACCCTGAAACGGCCAACTGAGAAGAATGGAAAAAAGGTCTTGTGAAGTCCTGACCCCGTAAAGGTGTTGGTTTACAGAGTGTGAAGCGGGCAATTCAGCAGCTGCACCCAGGAAGCCATGCCACAAAGGCCTGTGGCTGGGAATCAGAGCAATGTCATTTTGAAAAACGGGTGGATACCACCATCCTAGCAGGCCCACAATTAGTTTGGTGGCATTTCTGTGAGAGGGATAACTCCTTATTTTGGAAGGCGGTTTAGTATTATTAAACTGAAGAGCAATGAATTACCCTCTGCTGTTTTTTCTAATTTATTTTTTTTTTGGTTTTAGACCATTCATTAGGGCCCCCAAGGACTAATTCACTAAGGACTATGCTCAAATTCTTAAGCAAAGGCTGTATGTTCCGACCCGCTGTTGGATTTCCCAGCTTCAAGGTGTGGACCCTGAGAGGTGCCTGTCATCTGCTGCTCTGCTATAGGAAGAGGAGCTGGGCTGTCCCTCACGTGAGCTTATTTTGGCTTACTTTAAAGGGCTACATAAATGACTATGGGACCACAGTAGTGGGTTGGGTGCCCAGAGTTTTAGGATTTTTTCCTGATATTATCAACAACCTATTTTCTTAACAAAGGCACTTGATGGGGAGATGTGTTGATAAAAATTTTTTGAAAGCTCTTTGACTTCCTTGAAAAGAAGGTTTCTTTTGTAAATTTAAATTACTTGAGAAAACATTATTCTAGAGATTCAGTAACACTAGGTCAACAATCTTTCAATTTTGAGACTCTTAAAAGCAATGTTTTAAGGTAAAACATATTAGAATAGGTTGTGTGGTGTGTGTACATATATTACCTATACACTGTTTCTTTGATTACAAAGTGAAAAATAGAAATAGTGAATTGTGGTATTTCGGGCCTTGTTAGTGAGATACAGATGCTATAATTAAATAAATCATTTCCTTTACTTTGTAGAATTTTTTGTCTCTTTCCATTTCATTTTGAATGACAGCTTCATATATCTGTTCCTCAAGAGCAGCGGCAAGACCCGTCTGAATTTTAAATCCATGACACCCTTTATGAAACAGTTGTGACCTGATCACTACAATTTCAAACAGAAATGCTTTTTCTTTTTTGGATCACCAGTGCCAAATTCAGTCTAAGGAGAACGAACACACACACAGAGGCGCACACACACAGCCTACATTTAGAGCTGAGCTTTTTCTCCTACCCCCAACTAATAAAATCAGGAGGCTGCTAGAGGCCGAGCGGCATGCAGTTTGATGTCCCCAGCAGGATACAGAGAGTCAGAAGTGGCGCTGTAAATCCAGTGTGGGGCTTCAACACCATGTGAAGTGTGGCCTGAGTCTCAGAGATTTCCCTTTGATGCAAGTTCAGTATATTAATGGGAAAAGCATTCACTTTTATTTGTCTATACTGTCTGCGACAGCAAGGCTGCCTCATTTAGCTCAGGCCAACATGAAAACGCACAGAGAAGCAATCTGTTGCAAATTAGAACAACTCTCATTTACTAGTTAGTAATTGGAAGGGGTTAAGAAAAGTGTCAGATCATGTAAGCGTATCTGCTTGTGTGGACAGCAAGCTTTCCCCAAATTTCCCTATGGCCCCAAGGCAGAAATTCTTCCTGGATGTCTACTTGATCTGGAAAAAAAATCACCACCTCCCCCCAAAATATTGATGTGTGAGAAATATGCACATCTTGTCAGGGTTGCGAAGGCAGTTTCCAAGACTCCTGAAGGGGAATTAAAATCTTCATCTGAACCTTACCTTTCTTTAGATATGTTTTTACTCTCCCGTTTCCAAATCGTCTTGAAGTCACTGCAGAACTCGTACCATACCATAAACACGTAGCTGGGTGTGACGTCCTTCTCGCCAGACTTGGGCTTCATCCCAAAATATCCTACTGTTGTTTCAAAACTGCAACAGGCAGGGGGAGAAATGGAGTGAAGTAGAGGGTAGAAACTGTCAACACCAAAACGCATTAAGGTAAGGAGAGAGGACGGTGGGGGCAGTCTCCCACCCGCCTGTCCTCCAACACAGGACCCTGGGCTCATGGCTACTGTAGCTTTTTTTAAACCTCAGAGAACTTATTTGCCAATGCTGATTTGCCAAGAAATGAAACTTTATTAGGGAAACTCTTGGGCACATTTCATCTGTATTAAAACAAAAACAAAAACAAAAACCCTGCATTCATCTAGAGGTGTTGATAAAACTTGTTGAGTTTGTTCTTTATCTCAAATCCCTGTCTTTTTACCTGCTCTTCATTTTGTGTTTACTGCTCATATGTAAGACTGATAACAGTCAATTAGATAGCCCACAGGGAACAATTCATCTATCAAATGTTTCATGGAAAATTAGGAGAATCAGTTCTACCTTCATTCTGCCATACATGGGTTTTGTAATCTTGGGTCAATCACTCAGCATGTCTGACTCCCAGTTTTCTCAAGGGGAAAATAAGAAAAGAGACAATCTGATTCCTAAGAGGGTTCCATTTTAAAGCTTGATAAGAATATAAGCCACCAATATACAAAAATAGAAGCAACTAGGGGCACAACAATGTTTGGATGGGAAAACATTTCTGATCTTGAAAATGATTTCCAATATGGTCAGGAAAAAAACATACGTCTCTTCCAAAGTGGATTTTCAGATATCACTAAGCCCTACCTCACGCAGGCTCACCGCACTCCAGACTACCTGGGCCTCCCAAGCAGCCCTTCTTGGAGGCACTAGCTTTGCAGCAATTTATAGCTTTGAACTCAATCTTTCTCCCTCACCCCTACCCACCCCAAGCCTCACCAGCTCATTTGCCATGAGCAAGAACACTTAAATAAATGGCCCCCTTTTCTAGGGTGTTGGAAACTAATCAAAGCAGGAATGGCCGGCCAGGTTTATTACTCAATGCTCTATCATCTGTTCAGACACAGAGGGTTTTTGTGGCCATCCTGAATACTGATTTTCTAATGGAACTCTATTCAATGGCGATTGTAAAACTCTGAAGCCCGTTAGTATTACGGTGCATACTTTCATCTCGTTCTCGGTTATTGGGCAATATGTATCTCATAAGATTTTATCACATTTCACAGATGAACTGTTAATTGATTCCATGGCTACGATTAGGCGAGATCCAAGCTGGAGCTGCAGCTCCAAGTCCCATAAATTCTTTGTGCTTCTGTAAAAAATAAATCTGTTTTTAATGCAAATTAAAACTACTGGTCAGGGAATTTTGGCTCCCAGTTATTAAAAGACTAGAAGTGCATAAGTGGAGAAAGGCAGTAACTGCAGTAATCTCTTAAGGGACTCTCTTATAATTCCAAACATACATATTTGGGAGCAAAACCCCTAATGGAAGAATTCAGCAATGTCCACTCTTGCCCCAGACATGGCTTCTAATTATGCGGCAGTAAAAATACTGATAAAACAAACATTCCCTATATGGTATGTACTTTTATTTCATTCAAAATGCAAACTACACTGATCGTAGCATGGGAATATATAAATAGAGAATTATCTAACCTACAGGAATAGGCAATATATTTCTTAAATAGTCACAGGATGTCGGCACTGGTAGGGACTCACAGGTTGACTTTCCCAATATTCTCCTTTTACAGATGAGAAAATAAGAAAGCTAGAGAGACCAAAGGACCTCTCAGTCCATGGCAGAGCTGGAGAGAGCACTCAGGTTCCCCTGATTTGCTATGGAGATTCCCTCTTCTCTATACTTCTGTGGCTCATGGCATTTAAAAAATTAAATCGTTATTTTCTCCCATTTCTACTAAAGACACAGTTGCCCTCCATTGCATAACATGCATTCCTCTTATGCTCACTTCCACACAGATCCTTCCTGAAGGATTATGCTAATAGAGAGGAGGAAGACCTTTGCTGTTAGTATTTAGAAGAGCAAATTATTTTCTAGTTTTATGGTAGGACATAGTTTAGTCCAGTCATTATGCTTCATGGATCACCTCAGAACCCTGGCATTCCTGACAGTCTAGATTGGGACACCAGTCTAGATTAGCCTGTTGCAAATCCTGGCGGGGTTTCCGAGAATGACAATGTGGTAGTCGCCACTGAGCCTGAGGAAAGCATATCACCCATCCGGGTGATTTTCCCAATTCTAAACTGAAGCTGCCATCCTCACTGCCTTTCCTTCCCTGAGATCTGTGAGGTCCTGATTGCTTACACCTCTCCCCCAGAGGAGGAGAAAACAAAAATAAATACTAGTTTCCAGTATTTCTTTTTCCCCTATGTGTTTGGGAAACTTAGAAAGCAAACGAACCTCTCCAAAAGAATCAAATAAACAGAGTCCCAGAGAATGGCCTGGCTTGAGTGCTCAGCAACTTTGACAAAGATGCCATTGCTCTGAGATTGTGCCTCATGTGATTTCACCATTACCCCTTCGTTTAAGAGAAGGCTAAAAGCTAGAATATGAACCTATCATAAGTCAATAAGATCTATACTAGATGAAACTCTCTTTATTCCAAATTCACCTTCGATTCACAGGAGACTGTTCATTGAAAACCTTCTGAAATTTAGGCAAGAAAATTGCAGAGATTTAACAACCAACAGACAGGGAACAAAGGGTTGATCGGGCTATGTGAAATTTCTGTTTGTGAACAGCTAATTCTAAAATAGCATGCAACTCTAAAAAGATTGATTTCTAATGTTTTTTTATATAACTTTTTTTTGGGGGGGGGGTCACTCTAAACTATTCCTTCACTCCTTTTCTCTCTGCTATAATTCCTACTCTGATTTGTGTCTTTTTAATTCATCCAAACATTTTTAAAGTACAGACAATGATTACATCAAAGAGCCTGTTTGACTTCCACAGGGCTGAGCTCTGGGGGCAGAACACACCCACTTAGTGTCTCACGCATGTCTTCAGAAACTGCTTAGGAAAAGCAAATCTTCTTCAGCCTCAGAGTAAACTGTTTCTCTTGAGAATGAAACATAGGAATTTACTAAATCTTACATGAATATTGCAACACTGACCACAACCTCCTTAAAGAGTGTAACCAAACAACTGTGGCTTCCATATTAAACATGGGATCTAACGTATTTCATGTATGACATGAAAGCTCGACCACCTTCACCACAAAGCCACAGAAAATGCTGACAACCAAAATTTATGACTCCCCTCAGCATAGCTAAGGCACGGCAGCAGCTTCGGTCCCTCTACCGTGGACCTCCCTTTTCTTGAAGCAAGAATCTTAAAAAAGTATTAGAAATCTGACATTCAGGGTGGTGCCCGTGGCTGAAAAGAGTAGGGCGCTGGCCCCATATGCAGGAGGTGGTGGGTTCAAACCCAGCCCTGGCCAAAAACCGCAAAAAAAAAAATCTGACATTCACTCCGGAAGCTGCATTTCTGTCTGGCCTGATACCAATGTGCCCATGGTACCATCTCTTCTCTATGTGCTGAGTGTTTCTGTAGTACAGACGTGCCAGTTTTACACGTTGGGAAGAGGAGTCTGATGTAAAGATGAGGAAAACGGGGAGGCACAAAGAGCCAGAAACATAACCATAGAATTGTCTTACTTTTGAGTGATTCTCTCAACATGATAACCCTGATCCAGGAACATGTGTTTGCCTTCACTTGCTTCCATCATTTTAAACTTATTGGTAGTTACAGTGGAAGCGGGACAGGGGTTGGCACCTGTCAAAGCAGGGTAGACGGTGGCTAGTTCATCTCTACAGTTTATTTGCATTTAAATTCATACCTGGGAAGCTCTTCTCCTCACACCCTGGGAAAGCTCATTTCCCCCTTTGTGCTGTATCCTACCCTCCCTCTCATTTAATTTTCTAGTACTTTTAGAATTGGAGCAAGCCTAATTTATCTTGATTTTCCATCCATCTATTCTCACTCAGACTTGTACGAGGGAGGAAGAACCAAGGTGATGAACACGGCCAACTAACGCAAAGGAAATGCTCCTAAGGGGTTAGAGCTGCTGATTATTGGGTTCCACTGGGTGGGGTGGATGATGCCCGCTGCTGTCCAGCGACAGAGGGAAGACCTGATGTAGGTGAAAAGAGGCTAAACGGGAGGCCCCTGAGGTCTCCTAACTTCTAGGAGAATTTTCCATAGACTGTCCATCCTCCCCACCTGCCCCTGGTTTACAGCATCCTCTGGGATCTGAAGAGTGAGCAACTCTCTTAGGTGTTTGCAGTAACTAGTTTAATCTAGTTGTAATGCTAAGGAGGATCAGGCTGTTCTTAACTTCCACGAAGTGGGTGGGGGCAGAGTAATGAGGGAGTGGCAGACAGATGGAATAACGTCATGACACAAGAGAGGCAGGGGCTCACGCCTGGATGCATGCCTGCTTCCTGGAGAAACATCCCAGTCCTGTTACGGTGCTTTCACTCCAGCTCCCAACTGCACCTCATTGCTCATCCATGCAGTTTGAACAAAAAAGGCCCAGAGTGGCTAGTCAAACATGATGCCATGTGAAACCAGGCTGTCACATAGGGACAAAGGCAATGTGACTCCACTTGCCTGAGGTACCCAGAGCGATCAAAGTCACAGAGGCAGAAAGCAGCACGGCTGCCAGGGGCTGGTGGATACAGAATTCATATTTAAAGGTTAGAGTTTCAGTTGGGGAAAATGAAAAGGTCCTGGAGATCCAGCTGCATAACAGCGTGAATGTATTTCATGACAATAACAACAATGGTAATAAAGATTGGCTAGTCAGAGAAACCACTGGAGCCAAATGAGAGGTGCTTACCTTTTTTGAGCATTCTCCAAGTGACTTTCTTCCATTTTATACTCTTTTTTGGCTGTGAAAAAGAAATAATTAGGATTGAAACTATTTTTTCCCATTGAATCCTTTGCATTATTTCAGAGCTTCATTTACACCCGTTCATTACCATAGTAAGTCTGAATTCAGGGGGTGGCCGCCCCCATCACATGTCTGGTGATAACAATCATTTTGCTACATCATTGCTGCTTTCTTGATCACAGGTAGTGCCAATGGGGGAAAATTGTCAAGCGGGATACTTCTGAGAGTGCCATGAATAATTATAGCTGAACAAAGACATAAATGGGAACAATCCTGGGCAGATCAGGATGAGTGGTCCCTCTAGCTACGGCCGGCCTCTTTGTGAGCCTGAGCCCGTGTCTGTCACACTCTCCCTCACGCTGAGCCTAGCAACTCCAGTGGTGTTTGCAACTGCCCTGCCCATGGGAATCCTGCACACACTGCTTCCACCACACACAGGCCCTCTTGGGAGGCCCACGGACTCCTGTGTCAGAAAAGTATTTTTAAATGTACTGAAAAAAGTCAGGTAATATTACTAAGGAAATCAATGATACTGAGATACAATTCTGAATGCATGGATTCAGAACTTGTGTCCTTTCTGTAAACATTATTTGATTGGGGGTTTCGTTTGGGGGTGATTCTTTTACATATTCTTCTCTAAAATCAAAAGATGATATTGTTATGTATGCTACCACTCTTATACTTGGAAAATGCCTAGAAAAGTAGAAATAAGAGCTTTAAGATTCCTTTAGTTTAAGTTATGATGATGTAAAATGAATGGGGAAAAAAGGGCTGGGTGTGGTGGCTCATTCCTGCAAACCCAGCACTTTGGGAGGCCAAAGTGTGAGGATTGCTTAAGGCCAGGAGTTCAAAACCATCCTGAGCAACATAGCAAGATCCCATCTCTACAAAAGGTATTAAAAAAATATTTAGCTGGTTGTGGTAGTTCATATCTATAGTCCCAGCCACTCAGAAGGCTGAAGTGGAAAGACTGCTTGAACCTAGTTTGGGGCTATAATGTACTATAAACAGCAGAGTACTCCAGACTGGGTGACAGACTGTGGTTTAAGAAAAAAAAAAAAAAAAAAAGGATTTTTAAATATGCCATTTTATTAACCTGGGTTCTGCTATATATTAGTTGTGCAATTGTGGGCAAGGTTCTCATGACCAAACGCTTAGTCACTGCCTCATCTGTCCTATGAAAATAACCATAGTGATTACTAGCCTATAGCTGCGACAAAGATTGAAGGAGATAATATACATAGAGTGTTTAGCACATGCTATGAGCTTAATACATGACATGACAGGTATTATTAATACATCATCTTCTTCATTGATTTGAATATGGAAATTTTACCAAGTTGTTCAAAATTTTCCAATGGCTTGACTCGCCATTGCCCTTGACATTATACCCATGGTCCTCACAATGTCCATATGGGCCTGCAATCTGTTCCCTGGCTGCTCGGTGCCACACCCCCTCTTTCCAGCACACTGAGCACCTATTTCTGAGGGTCTTCGCACTCACTCACTCTTCCTGTTCCCTGAATGCCCTTGTGGTTTCTCCACGAGATTGGTTCTCCTACTGGATTCAGGGCTTAGCTCAAGAGTCACTTCTCTGGCCTCACTAAGTAAAAGATGATTCCTTGTCACTCATTATCTCCCTAGATCCCTTCCACAGATACCCTCGACTACCCCCTTTCCTTCTCCTACCCTCTATCTGCCTGCCAGACTATTCCTTTACTCGTGTGTTTATTATATACAGCAACAGAACGTAAGCTCCAGGAGAGCAGGGACTTCATCTGGCTTGTTCCCTGCTGTAACCTTGAGTGTAGAAAAGTGTGTGTACGTTAACGAAATGGTCAGATTAATAATGCACATACTGGATGAAGCTTGGTTAACAAGTGAAGAACAAGTACCTTCTCTAAAAATAAAACTTTACATTTAGAATATGAACATAAGCTAAGGAAGACGGAGAGGCTAGAGTTATCCATTGTTACCTCTAAATGTTATGAAATTCAACTAAAACACTTTGTTGTATATTAAAATGATTTGGCTTTGAGGGTAAAGTCAAGTCATAGCAATGACCACCTTTCGCAGGGTGATATCCTCTCAGACTCCTAGTAGCAATCTCTGAATTAGCTTGGTACTTACTTAGCCAATCAGATACTGAGAAGTGATCTAGTTATTAAGTTCCCCCAGATGTGAAACAAACTAGCCATTTGTTCTTATTCAGTAATTTTAAATGATATGGGTGGGCAAAGAGGAGGAAAAATTCCTTTGAGCCATCTTCCTGGGGCACCTTTGCTGTTCCCCCTCACTGGCTGGTTCCTAACTGGCTGCTTGCTGTGTGAAGCAGTCCGTGGCCCTGCCGTCACTGCATGGATTTAGTGAAAAGAAATACCCTATTCAAACTGAAGTGAGCATTAGATAAAACTTTGCAATAGCTCAGTGAAAATGCAGTATTCAAATGTGAAAAGAAGTACTATTAAGAGGTAATGTACATGGCAGAGCCTCTGAGGGCTTGGGAGGAAAAGCCTTCAGGAAAATTTAGAAATCTATATTCTTCCTAATTTTGCCTACATACAGACAAAAAAGGCAATTGCCCTCCTGGTGTGACTTAAAAGCTCTACCAGCCTAAAATATTTCTCCTACCATGATGTATAAAATGTCCCACCACATCATTAAACCTTTTACATCTTCAAACTGCTCTGTCTGAGCAAAACATGAATATGTTATCTGCAAAGAGAACGTTGAAGACTGGAAAGCCACCAACTCAAATTCTAACATCATCAGCAAATAAGCTGATTGTGGGCCAAGTGTAAGAATCCCAGTGTTCTGAAATTCTATCCCTGGTTTCTCAGTCCTGGACCCAACAGTCTTAGCATGGGACAGTGAACAGGGAATGGTCAGGAGGAGAGAAGGCCACAGCCCATTTAAAAGAGGACAGGGATGTGGCCTTGTCACCAGATCTACTGTTCTGAGAGAAGCTAGAATGGGATTTTTAAATGAGGATCCCCAACTTTGGAAAAAGCTTCTCAAACACTGCGTGACAGAGAAATCAGTCCTGGTCACATCTGGCTCTGCAGCCTCTGATGTTAGCCTCTGGTAGCTTCTGACACAATGTCACAGGTGGGCTGATTCTCTCCCTCCACGTGCCAGACCTTGATCTAGACGCTTGGGACCCACCAGGGAAGCAGACAAAGGTTCCTGTAGGACTTTGACTCCAGTTGGAGAAAACAGATAATTATATCTGAGAGAGAATCAGAGTCAGTCCAAGTAATTTTGATAAGGAGTAGCAAAAACAATAAAATAAAAGTCCAGAGCATAAATAGATACCTACAGAAGGAGACGCCATGTGAGTTACTGAACTAGGTGTTCCTGGGCAGACAGAGAATGCTCTGCTAGGACTAGGCACAAAGAGGGAGAGACAATGTCCAAAATGAAGAGGGCAAGTCTTAGAGGAAAATCAGCCTTTGTCTAGGCTAGCAGTGGCTCTGAATCTATGTGTCAGCTATACTTTATTTCCTGTTCTACAAAGCAGCCTGCATAATCATATTCAGGTGTTTCATTCGTTAATTTACATTGTGGCACTACAATGTGTGGTGGGTATGGGTGGGTGAGGCAGAAGGGTCATTTGGAGGGGTCGTCAGAGTCTGATACAGCCCCAGGAGAGGGAGGGCAGTAACAGGCTTCCCCCGCCTTGCTCCTCTCCCACCTCTCCTCCATAAGCAGCTCTCTCATTGCCTGCAAGAAGGTAAAGATAATTTCTTTTCCAAACCAGGGATAAAGTACCTGCCTAAAAAGATGATCAATCATCTCACAGTGTTGAAGATAATGAAAGCAATAAGAGAAACAAATCAGAGTACAAAAAATGAGGAGTTTTGTTCAATGTCAACTCTGCTGTGAGGATGGTGAGTCTCCGATGTGCTTGGGGAAAGTTGAGTGGGGAGTTTGCTTGGTGACCTTCTAGTCACCACCACTGTGCTATAAGTTTTCTGTCATTGGAAAAACTATGTTTTTCTTAAACTTTAATTTTCTCCATTAAAGAACAATTTTAATTTTTCTTAATTCTTCATTCCACGTCACAGAGAGATGCCCTTCTTTGGAAGGGAATGAGAGGATGCGCCCTGTGTCCAACCTGGAGTCATTTTATTCGGCGTTTCAATCCACTTTGTCTTAATTAATGCTCAGGAAAGAAAGAGACACCCGTGATTACTCTCACCTCTTTCTTTCCACGGTTCTCTTCTGTAATCTTTGGCCTGATTAACAGGATCATTTTCCCAATACCAAACAAAAGATGATGATATAGCAATCTGTCTTTAGGGTAAGTTTCCTGAGAGCAACATTCCTTCTTTAGCCCCAGGCTCTCTATGGCGACCCCTTGCACATTCCATCCAGCTCTCTGCCTTGCCACCAAAATTGCCACCTTAAAAGGTGAAGGAAGCTGCGTCACTTCTCTGATGTTCTTGCTCTCTCCTCTCACACTGCAGCGAGCCCTCACCACCCACCTGTCGCACTGGACTCCCGGCTGCTGTCTGGATTCCACTCGCTCTCCTGTATCCTCACTTTCAGGTTTAGGCTTCTCCTGCCTCACTGCCTCCTCTGCTCTGTCTTTCTCTCTTCCTCTCACTCCCATTTAAATGTCTTATCTTTCTTCAAAAACCAAGCTTAAAAGCCCTTTCCTTTACGAAGCCCTCTAGGCCTCTCCCCCTCTCTGTGGAGCTCCCAGGGCACGGTGTGCACAAAGCTTCCTCCACAGCTCCCAGGGTGCTGCCCGGAGAACATGGCTGGCTGCTGCCTCTTCTACCTGGTCTCTGTGCTTGTTGGGGGTTGCATCTAAAATCTATTTCTTGGCATTTCTCTCAACAGATATTAGTAGGCACCTCACTTACTTATTCCCTAGATGGATACCTGGACAACAGAAGGACCCACGGTCACAGATCATAGTCCTACTCACCACCTTTTCACTGGGGGACCAGATCTCATTTCTTAGTACAAGAATTTCTAATCTTCCATTATGTTTGCAACAAAGCAGGAGGACTAGAGTCCGATCGAAGGGAAAGAGAACACTGCCTAGTATTTCCATCCTGCTCTGGCCCACTTTAGATGGATACATTTTCACAGACACAAATAACAGCTACCCTTGAGGGAGGCACAAATAACATGAACCCTCGAGTTTCCGTGGTATCCCACTGAGATTTCCTACTCTCATTTTCCACAGTAAGCCTTGAAAAAGAAAAAGTTTTGGTACATAAAATGTCACTTCTGTAAGATATTTGACTAAAAACACTCACCATGGAAATGTATAGAAAGACCCAAGTAAATTTTATTCTTTACCGTATTCCCATAACGAGAGTGGCTGAACAAGGAGGTCATTCTTCAAAGACAGCCAGGTTTTTACGCCAAACACAATGAAGTCATATTTATGGATGCCCATCTGGGAGGTAGTAAATTGTGAAAATGAGGGAAGGGACAAGGGTTGGAATATCTTCCTAGTATTCTTTACACAGTCTATTACACTTTAATATACCACGGTTTATGGACCTGACATGGTTGGTATAAACCAACAGGACGTACAGTAAAGAAGCTGTTTTTATTGCAGCTCTACAAATAGAGGAGCCGGGTGACGCTAACGAGGACACAAAGGGGCCGTGCTCGACTGCACGTGCATCCCTGCCACGTGAGCCCGGCGGCCACTTCTGCGTTTCTTAGAAAATCACCCCACTGCGCACTGTCCAGAGAAAAGGACACTTTCACCAAGAGGGACAGCAATCTGAAATCTTAAAGGGATGGCTTTAAAAAAATTTTTTTTTAATTGTTGGGGATTCATTGTGGTAAAAAGAACCAGGTTACACTGATTACAAGGGATGGCTTTTTAACATTTGAGAGGAGAAAAATACAGAGATATGGCACCACTGAATTACGAGAGCTCTTACCCCGGCCCTTCCTTCTCTTGGCGTGCTTGTCTGTGCAGGATGATATTCTAACTCGTCTTCCTGGATTCTTAGTTTCCTGGTTGTGCTTAAGGAAGATGAATGATCTCTTCCGGCCTGTCACAGGGTTTACGTTTGCAAGTGTCCAGCTGGATGGCAGAGCGGAAGGGCATCAGGGCCATCTGTGGGGTGTGGCTCTGTGTAAAGGCGTGACGTTCCCAGCAAATGGGTGTAGTCTGATTTCCAGATCACTTGCTTAAGGCTAACAATTAGAAAACTCAGGCTTTTGGTGAAAGTGTCCAGTAAAAGAGAGTGTGTATCAAAAGGTCTTCAGAGTCATACAATCAAGGAAACCCAGATAAGAGGAGTGTTTGAAACATCATCTGGTCTAACCCACAGGTTGACGTTCCATCCTGGATGGATCCTCCTGTGTTCAGTCAGACTTTCCAGCTCTCATATCTGATCATTTTAATTAATCCATTTTCAAATATCCTTTATAATTGAACTTAAATATATATTTTATTATTATTATTGAGAGAGTCTTACTTTGTCAACCGCGGTAGAGTGCCATGGTGTCACAGCTCACAGCAACCTCAAACTCTTGGGTTCAAGTGACTCTCTAGCCTCAACCTCCCTAGTAGCTGGGAGTACAGGTGCCCACCACTGTGCCCGGCTATTTTTTGTTGTTGTTATTTAGCAGGCCTGGGCCGGGTTCAAACCCACCAGCCCCAGATCATGTGGCCTGCACCCTAACCACTGAGCTATGGGCGCCGCCCTGAACTTGAATATGTTTTTATGGGAATCAAAGAAAAAATATTGATGCTGCCTAATTTGGGCACCTGGGCTGTTTTCAAGCAGGGTTCTTTATCTGAACCTCAGAACACGGAAGATGATTTGAGCACCTGTTCTTTCCGCTTCCCTGTGTACATTTCACTGGTGCCACTCTAGACACCAGCTCATTAAACACAATGTCCGACTAGGGGCAATGGGACTTAATTCCCTTATAAAGGGATGGAAAAGGTCAGTTCTGATGCAATCAAACTTACAAATAAATGACTCATGACATCAACTCATTTACATTTTTATACAGACTGAGTAATTCTTGGGATCAGAATTGTTTCCAACTTTGATTGGGGGGTGGGTTTTGGAATATTTGCATATACATAATGAGATATCATGTTTAGACTTGGATGAGCCCCAAGTCTAAACATGAAATTTATTTATATTTCATGTGCACCTTACACACACAGTCAAGAGAATTTATTTTTCCCTCAGGAGCATTGGAAAAACTCTGTCAAGTGTGCCTGCCTTTTAACTGTTAGTAGTCCTAGCAGGTCAGGTGTGGAATTTTCCACTTGAAATGTCACATAGGCACTCAAACAGCTTTAGATTTTTGAACATTTCAGATTTTCTGATTAGGGATGCTCAATTTGTACTTCTAAATCCATATATGATGATATTCAAATACCTCGTAAAGTAACTTATTGGTGTGATAATTTGAATTAGAAAGTACTACAGAAAATCTTCCTGATTATACATAGTAAGAAGAACTAATTATTAATTTATATCCTGATGACTGTAAGGACTATTTGTGTTGGTGATGAGTGCCTGCGATGAGTTCACAATATATAGTCAACTCTTAGTATTTGTGGGTTTTGAATTTGTGGATTCAACCAATGGCAGATCAAAAATATTTGCAGAAAAGAATGGATGGTTACATCTTTACTGAACACATACTTTTCTCCTTATCATTATTCTCTAAACGATATAGTGTAACAACTATGTAGCATTTGTTCTTTAAACTTTTTTTAATTGTTAGGTTTTTTTCCTTTTTCTTTTTTTATTTTAAAATATTAAGGGCGTACAAATATTTTTGTTACATGGATGCCTTATACAACGTTTAAGTTGGGGCTTTTAGTATGCCTATCACCAGAATAGTGTTCACTGTAGCCGACAGTTAAGTTTTTACCCCTATTCCCTCTTGGAATAGGAATTGGAAATAAAGTGCCATGTGGCCTAGCTAGCTCCACCCTAAGGAGTAGTCTGGGAAGGAATTGCAAATAGGAGGGGAAAAAAAGCGGAAGCATTTGGGTTGTACACAAAAGGATTATGCCCCTTTCCCCTTCTTGATTTCCAATGTCCTTTATATCTCTTTGTGCCCAGGTGTGACCATCATTTACCTCCCAGTTATTAGAGAGTACATGTGGTGGTTGTCCCTTCCTGAGATACTTCACTTAGGAGAATGTTCTCCAGTTCCATCTAAATTGCTCCAAAGGTGATAATTCCTTTTTCTGGTTGTGTAGTACTCCATGGTGCATCGATACCACATTTTCTTTATCCGTTCATGAATTCATGAACGCTTAGGCTGATTTCACATCTTTGCAATTGTGAATTTTGCTGCAACAAATATTTGGATGCTGGTGTCTTTTTAATAAAATGATTTCTTTTCCTGTGAGTAGATACCCAGTAGTGGGATTACTGGTTCAAATGGGAAGCTTACATTTACTTCTTTGAGGAATCTCCATATGGTTGTCCATACAGGTTGTACTAATTTGCAGTCCCACCAACATATATCAGTGTTCCTTTCTCTCTGCGTCCGTGCCAGTATCTGTTATTGTTTGATGTATTAATATGGCTGTTCTGACAGTGGTGAGGTGATATCTCATTGTGGTTTTAGTTTGCATTTCCCTGATGATAGTAATGTTAAGCATGTTTTCATATGTATATTGGCCATTTGTCTATCCTCTTTTGAAAAACTTCTATTTATGCCTTTCATCTACTTTTTAATAGCAACGTTTATATTTTTCTTGTTGATTTAAATTCTTTATAGATTCTGGTTATTAGCCCTTTGTCAGATGTGCAGTTGTGAATATTTTCTCCCATTCTGCATGTTGTCTGTTTACTTTGTTGATTATTTGTTGTACAGAAGCTTTTTATTTAAGTCCCATTTATTTTTGTTATTGCTATATTTGCCTTTGGAATATTAATCATAAATTCTTTGCCTAGGTCAATGTCTAGAAGAGTTTTTCCTTTATTTTCTTCCAGAATTTTTATGGAAGAAGTTTTACAGTTTCATGGCTTACACTTAAGTCCTTTATCCTTCTTGAGTCAATTTTTACATATGGCGAAAGAGAGGGGTCCTGTTTCGTTCTTCTGTATTTGGCTATCTAGTTTTCCTAACACCATTTATTGAATAGGGCTTCCTTTCCCCCATGCAAGTTGCTGTCTGCTTTGTTAAAGATCAGCTGCTTTTAGATAGTTTTATTTCTGGGTTGTCTATTCTGTTCCATTGGTTTCTACTTTTATACAAGTACCATGCTGTTTTGCATACTAAGGCTTATAATATATCCATGTAACAAAATTGCATTTGCAACCATGAATATATACAAATAAATGGGGAAAAGCAGCATGATAAAGAGCATGAGAAAGAATAAAGATCTTATTAAAGTTTATATATTCTATTTCTTATGATTACAACTTTCCGTTAATATTCAATAGTTTTAGAATAAAATTCTAAAGGAAATAAGTATATAGGAAGATGTGCGCCAATTATATGCAAACACAATGCCATTTCGTACAGGAGACTTGAACATCTGAAGATTTTGGCATCCACAGTGAGTCTTGAAACCAGTCCCCCAAAGGATGACAGATCTAGTTTGTGCTCTAGAGTAACTATTGCAAAAGTGAATATTTTATCAAGTTACAAGTCTAGGAGGTAATCAGACATGAGTATTATTGGATTCTAAATAAGTAGATTGATCTTCACTTCAGAAGTCAACCTTTTTTTTCTCCCCAGTATACCTGATGAGACTTTTGCCCCACCTCATCCCCTGGTAAGTTTTTCAACCATTTACAATATTGACAAAACAGCCTTCAGACTTTGAGGAATTTTGCTCATTAAAGGTAACAATTTACTTAGTGGCTGATGTTATGTTATCTTTTCTCCTCTGCTTCTGCACAGTCCAGCGGAGTCCCTCCATGCTGTACAACTATCCACACAGCAATTTCTTGCCCACAAGATGATATAGGTATAATTAATTGAGCAAGTTGATAAGACAGTATAAGCTGAACCCAGCCATAACCTAGTCCAACTATTTAATTTTATTGTGGAGGAAATGAATATCCAAGCTGATGAGATGACTTTTCTGGGGTATACGAATAGTGCAGAATCCAGGTCTTTGACTCATAATCTAATATACTTTTTCCAGTGGCCCCTGCTGCTTCCTGAGGGGTGCTGTTTCTCTCCAGAATTCTCAAACACTAAGGTTGGTGATCCTGGAGCTGCACTGCACTACACATTTTCTATAGAAGCATATACATCAGAGAGAAAGTTCCAAGCTAGAGTTTCAGCTTTCACTCTAAATTTCCTGACTCTTGATGCTTTGAAACAGACCATGGGGGTAACATTTTAGAATGATCTGGTGAGAGACTCATTAACATTAATAGGAGTCAGGTGGTTGCATTCTCAAAATGGATCTGAAATTCTTCACGTTATACCATCTTCTAGGATCACATATACCTTTAACTTATCATCGTTAATAGAAGTGACATATGTCTTTTGTTAAAAAAGTGTTTTTCCTTTTTTTCAGAATATTCTAAATAAGAGTATTTGTAAAATATAATTTTTCCTTAAATAATAATTACATGTAATCTCATTTTCTTTTAATGCCTACCATTTCTCCAGCCATCTCATTCCCAGTGGGAAAGCTCAGACCTTATACAATTCTTTAGAAATTTTTCAGCTGTCACATAGGGATAGTAAACTCCAGAATCTCATCATTTGGAGAGCAGACATAATTTCAGAAATATTAGGAATTGCAGAAAAAGTACATTTTAAAAAGAGGGCTGCCTCCATTTTGTTTCATCAAGAACTGGTGAGATTTCAAAAATAATGAAGTGTACAGTCATGATCCAATAAACAAACATTTGGTGATAAACATCAGATGGACTAATATTGCAAGGAGGTTGTCTTTCCCAAACAAAGAAAAGTATAAGCACCTTTGTCTTACCTTTGTATAAGCACTAGCCTAGAGATGTGTAATTTCTGGAAGGCAAAAACTTTGTATTCAAATGCTTAGCACTTGAGACTATAAATCTAGTGTTTATAAATCAGTAACGTGTTGCTCCATTAAGTGATGGAAATAACTACAAAAGCAGCTGCTAGTTTCAATTTGTACCAGGTTCATGAGCAAAGTGGTAAGAGACTACATGCTCATCTTTCTCTCTGACTTAAAACAGTGCTCTTCAAAAGCAAGAATCTCATCTTTATTTTCATAGCATTTTAATACCTAATATTCAACAAATCTAAAGAAAGTGCTTCATGTAAAATTTGTTAAACCTGAAAAACAAAAGTTCTCCAGCTGCTTCCTCTGGTTTCCTGTAAGTGCCTCTAATGATTATACATACTATTGAGGGCTATATCTTGATTCTTTGTTCCTTAATTTGTCTGTCTGTACATTGGACAAAATGAAATGTAGGTAAACTTGAGAACTTTGAGCTTATAAGAAACCTAAGAAATCATCTAGTATAGACCCCTTAAGGTATAGTTCAAAAAAGAGAGAAATTAAACAGTGAGAGATTGAATAAATAGATCCTGGATTTTCCAAAAATAGAATGGTATACTAGACTCTGTCCCATTCCTCCACTAGCCTTACCTAATGGGATCCAAGGAAAATCAACTGGCTGATCACTGCTATGTGGTAGTCTAGGATAACTGCCTAGGATAATCAGTTTGGGGGTGGTAGCAATGATGATGAATATTCACTGAGTCCTCAATGAGTGCCAGGTACTAAGGGATTTACAAAGCACGTAAATCCCTCAACTCACATACAAGGTAGGTTCTACGTTGTGGATAATAGTGGAGCTGAAGCTTCAAATTGCTCCCTTACTTTCTAACTGTTGGCTTTGGGTGAGTGGCTAAGACTCAGTTTTCTAATCTAGTATATAAATGGAAGCAGTAATAAGACCTTCATTAGTCAGTTGTTGCAACAATTAAGAGGGGTTTGTAAAGTGCTCAGCCATTACACTTGGCACATTAGTTCAGTAAGTATTATTATAATCACTGCTACCGCCACCAATCACATATGCTTGCCCAACTTTTCTTGGGTTCCTGTGAGGCTTGTCTGAGTACTTGGCCATCCTGTTTCTCCTTTGGTAATATATGTATCCCTACAATAAACTGCCTAAGGCTTCAACCACATTTATTAGGCCCAATACTCCAAATTATGCTTGTAAAGAATGTCATGGAAAGGTACTGTCACATATTTGTAAGTAAAAAAATATACAAAGCAGTAGATATGGTATGCCTAAAATGTATATCTCTGAAATGATATATAGTTATCAAAATATTAAATCTATAAAAATATCAGTATATACACACATGTATAAGGTAATATATCAAAACATTATCGTTACTCTTTCTACCTCTCTGGTTAAAATAATTTTTGTCTTTCATATGTATTTAATTATTTTTTTTAAATAGCTTGACTTAATATAACTGGGAAAAGAAACAACAGGTGCTGCCTGGAAGCAGCTGAAGAGCACGCTGAGGGTGAGTGACTTGCCTAGGGTCACACAAGAAATTTTAGGCAAAAAAGGAAGAACTTGATCTCTGACCTAATCTAGTTTTCATTATACCATACTATTAGTCTTTATAAATTCCTTCTTAAAAACAATAAAACTGTCATATTATTAAGGAATGAAGCAACAGAGAAATAAGTCACCGCTAGAAAACAAGTACTGACGTGGATAAGTTAAATTTAAGCAGAAAACCACCCATATTAAAGTCTTTTCTTTACACCTTACACATATTCAAATGGTCTATAAACTGACCATTCCATATATTTTTATGAATTGTCTAGAACTATGTCCGAAATTTAGAATGATTTTAATCACAGAGTAAAGAGTAAAATTCAGATAAAAAGCCATTATGTATGACGAGAGATCTTAATAGCTTAACTAATCATAAACTACGGAAGAAAGCTATACTGACACATGATAAAACATAATAATGGCACTTCTACTTTTACAAAAGAGTTCTTCTTCATCTAGATTTATTTACACAAAACTTCTGACATCTACGTAGCTTAAGCCATTTGTTGAATAATTGAAGCTCTCTCATTAGAAAAATAATTGTTTAGGTAACTGTATTTACAGGGCCACAGAAACTGAAAAAACGAACATCCCTGATAATGGCTAATTACTTTGAATCTCAAATTACCTTTTAATCTATTTACTTTAATTTGGTCAAAGATTTGTCAGCGCTGAGGGTTTAAGTGGGCCCATTAGAAATGACACCCAAGAATTACCATGACTTCAATAGTTGTGATATTATCAAGTTTCCATGTATGATAAAGGTGAATAAAAGATTATGTCTTGGGTGATTATTTCCCAAACCAGAAAATATTAGAAGAACTGGGATTGCCAAAGAAGAGGGTGTAGAAGATATTTTCCACATTAAACCACAATTTAATTTGTCCCTCCTGTAGAAGATATGCAGAAGCACCATTAGCATGACTGATCATTATCAGAGTCAATAACAGGAAAAAGAAATATAGCTTGGTTTTAAAAGTGACCACCTACTTCTAAGTCTGCCAGGGGGAAAGTGCTGATCATGAGTTTAACAGAATTTCAGTAGACCCTTCCAGAGTCACCTTTCAATAGTAATTGTCAGTCTCTTTGTTGTGGAGAGCTTTGCTGAAGAAAAACATTGAATAAATACTTTGCTATGGTACAAGTTAACAATGGGTTCAGTGAGAGTGAGTGTTAAAGTGGATCACTTTTTCCTTCCTTTTTAGCAAAGCTTTACATTTTCCCCAGATTGCACAAGTAATAAATAATCCTCATTGTAGAACATTTGGGTATTTGACAAAGAAAGAATAAAAATAGTGCATGAGCTTTTATGTAATAGCCTCTATGAATACGTTGATTCATTTTCATAAATGTGGGTAGTTTATAATAACATACTCCTGCTTTTTGCTTTTTCCCCCTTCCTTTGCTTTTTCATTTATCACGTCAAGGTAAAAGTCAACTTTTAAATTTAGTTAGCCTCTACCTTGATGATTGCTTCATGTTCAAATTTCTATAATTCACATTTAAATGTACAATTATTAAAAAAAACCAGGAGAAAATTAGCCTTTATTTCAGAGTGAATATGGGACCTATTCAACTAAAGCAAAATAATTTTCTAGAAACCCAGGATAGTATTTCAAAGTAATTTTTCTTGAAATAATTACTTTGAAAAATAATTATTTTCAAATAATTTTCTTGACAGTATTTTTAAAGGAGGTCTTATATGAAAGAAATGTTTAATTGTGAAGGATTATTAAAATATTGACAAATACACATATTTAAAGCAGATTTTTGTCTCTTAACTTGAAAATAATCTATTGCTTCATCTTTTAGTCTTTCTAGTTTTATAAGAAAATATGGTTAAAAGTTGGGTTTTAGGACCTAACTTTAGTAAAGAAATGTTTTAGATGGTTACAAGTATAAAAATAATGTTGAATACTACAAAATGAAATTTCTTTCTACTACACTTAAACATATTATATTATGCATTTAGAAAATATAGTATATAGAACATATACTTAATAAAAATTGAGGGTCTGCATATTCCTGGAAGCCAACGTGAGGCCTCTGAGTATATGACAAATCCCCTCACACCTCACGCATGACCCACAGTAGGAAATAGGTCTCCCCCGACATCAGAGAGAGGTTGAAATGCTCAAATATTAGGTAAATTGGAGGAGTGCCACCCTTTCCTATAGGCAGGAGACTGAAGTTAATTGTGCAATTGGCATGAAGCTGATTTCAGAACTGGAGTGGGGTGGGGGAAGGCAGGGAACCTCATGAAACCAGAGGCTTGAAATGTTTTACTGGAGAAAAACCATAGCATTACCTCCTCCTGCGGGATGATAACAATGATTTATGAAGCTGAAGTCATTTCTTGTGATTGTACTTTGGAGAGATTGGTTTCACATGATCTGTGAAGCCAGGCAAGGCAAGCTGAAGAAGAACCCCACATGTTCCACTGAGGCTTAGCTCTGCCGCTTCAAGGGGATTCCAGAGCTCAGAGGCCGGGTGGGGGGGGGGGGGAAGCGATTGCTTTCCGATCGTGCAGCTCCCCCTCCCCTGACCCATGAGCTCATTAGGTGGACACACGGCTCTCTTATTTTCTTTCTCCTTTTAAAAAGTATTACTACTTCTGCTGTGTGGGAGTGGAAGCTCATTGTAAATGCACAGCAGGATAGTAGCAAAGTCGAGATTAATTCCCCATGGATTTATATGGGTCGTTCTCACCCACGATGACTTGCACCATTTCAAAGGTGCTTATGCTGCTGTTTTTATGGCTGGTCACTAACTTTATTCTGGCATATGGTGGTTGGCGCCATGACATGGAGTGAACATTTTATACCTGAATTAAAGTGGATATTTGACAGTTTCTGTCAGAAAGTTCAGAGCAAAGAATTTGTGGGACAAGATTTATTGCATATTTTATATGGGACACATCTGTTTCTTTGCTAGCTTTGTTCCTTCCCTTAAAAAAATTTAAAGAAGTTTCCTAAAGAAATATAATGACTGATAGGAAAAAAAAATGCCAAAGCAGACGAAAACTATGGTTAAAAGTTGAGTATTTAGGATCTAACTTTAAAAAAGAAGAAGAAGAAAGCCCATTTCACATTTTGAACAGGAAAAGTGACTCACAGGCACATATAAAAGCACAGAGAAATGATGCTGTTATTATTTGGGAATTATTTTATGACTGTTTTAGTGCCATTTATGTAATGAAGCTAAACATTTAAGTGAATTACCTGCCATTTTCTGCACACCTGAGATAGGACTAGAGGGAATAATCTGCCTTTGATGTGCTTTCTAAGATTTTGCCATCCCATAGGGTGGACTAAATGAAGTCTAACCACATCAGTGTTAAACAAACAAAAAAATCACAGATATTTAAACATTTAAAATTGAGATACCTCAATATAAACGCAGACAACTTTTAACCAAAATCCATCAACACAATGTGAAGGGAGTCTATAAACTTCTCATCTGAAAACTCTCCAATTGCCTCAAGTGAACTCGGTAACAGAGATTCATGATTACATAAATACTGGATTCAACCTGGAAATTTGCATTAACAGACCAGCTGCTATTTCTTTTAAGGGTGAAGACAGAGGCTTTAATGCTGAATAGGGTAAAACTGAAAATAAAACCTCTATTCTTAAAAATTTTGAAAAATTAATTTTTAACAATTTTAGGAAATATGCATTCTGCCTGTGACAATAGTCAACATTACAGAGTCCCCTCTAGTTCTCTGCATCACGTCCTCTATCTCCCCCCAACACACATAGACATGGCTCTTTTCCAAGACTCAACTACTGTCATCAACTTGGGGTGAATCCTTCCAGAATTTGAGCACACAATGTTTGACATAGACATGGACTTGTTTGCTATACATAGTTTTAACTTAGCTGAGACTATCAAACAGTCTGCTGTAATGATAGCATTTTATATTGCCAAGGTCAATAGCTATTATCGAACTGTTTAATTTTTGCACCCCATAGATTCTGGCACAAATCCTTGCTTATATATTTTGTAATTATCTTTTCCCATACTTTTATCTTTTGACCTTGTTTACAATGCCTAGCATTTATAAATTCAGAAATAGTCAAATTAATAAATACTTTCTTCCTATCTTTTGCTTCTTACATCCCTTGGAAGAATGCCTTTCTATCCCTAAGTTCATAAAGATGTACTATAGCTTCTAAAGATGTACTATAATACTGCTTATGTTTGGGGGGTTTGCTTTTTTTTATACTTTTCATTAGTCATTTGGCAGCACTTTTTATTTTTATTGGAAATGGATATGCACAGCTCAAACATCATTGATTTTCTAAAAGATAATCAGAGATTCTGAATTATGCCACTTGTCTTCTCTTGGGTTTCAACATGCCATTTTTTTCTGTCACATTGCTCTGGCCAAGGTGTTCAGTGTCTGGATAAAGTTGGCCCATTCATGTTTATTTTGAATATGGATGTGTTTGGATTTATACCCACCATATTTATTTTGCACTTTTATTTTCCAGGCTTTTAGCTGTTCCCTTTCTCATCCTTTCCTGACTTTTTTTTTTTGAGACAGAGCCTCAAGCTGTCACCCTGGATAGAGTGCTGTGGCATCACAGCTCACAGCAACCTCCAATTCCTGGGCTCATGAGAGTCTCCTGCCTCCGCCTCCCAAGTACCTGGGACTACAGGCACCCGCCACAATGCCCAGCCATTTTGTGGTTGCAGCGGTCATTGTTGTTTGGCGGGCTCGGGCTAGATTCGAACCCACCTGCTCAGGTGTATGTGGCTGGCGCTTTGAGCCACAGGCGCCAAGCCAATAACACCTCTCTTAAAACAAAAATACATCATATAATTATACACAAGATATTTTGTTTTCTTTGTTTTTTTATTTTAAGACAGAGTGTCACACTGTCACCCCAGACTGGAATGAAGCAGCACAATCATAACTCAGGCTTGTACAGCCTAGAACTGTTGGATTCAAGCAATCCTTCTACCACCCACGTAGCTGAGACTATAGGTGTGTGCCATCACGCCTGACTTTTTTTTTTTGAGACAGAGCCTCAAGCTGTCACCCTGGACAGAGTGCTGTGGCATCACAGCCCACAGCAACTTCCAATTCCTGGGCTCAAGCGAGTCTCCTGCCTCCGCCTCCCACGTAGCTGGGACTACAGGCGCCCACCACAACGCCCGGCCATTCCTTGGTTGTAGCTATCATTGTTATTTGGTGGGCCCAGGCTGGATTCGAACCCGCCTGCTCAGGTGTACGTGGCTGGCGCCCCAGCCCGTTGAGCCACAGGCGCCGAGCCAACTCCTGACTTATTTTTTATTATTTATTTATTTTTATTTATTTATTTATTTATTTGGAGACAGAGCCTCAAGCTATCACCCTGGATAGAGAGCTGTGGCATCACAGCTCACAGCAACCTCCAATTTCTGGGCTCAAGCGAGTCTCTTGCCTCCACCTCCCAAGTAGCTGGACCACAGGCGCCCGCCACAATGCCCAGCCATTTTTGGTTGCAGCCCTCATTGTTGTTTGGGGGGCCTGGGCTGGATTGGAACCCGCCAGCTCAGGTGTACGTGGCTGGCACCTTAGCCCGCTGAGCCACAGGCGCAGAGCCTCCTGACTTATTTTTTAATAGACATGGGGTCTCCCTATATTGGGTCTTTTTTTTATTATTATTGTGTACATTTATATTCTACAAGCAATCCTCCTGTCTCAACCTTCCAAAGTGCTGAGATTGCAAGCATGAGCCACCTCATACAGTCATTTTGTTTCTTTATATCTTACTCTGTAAGTTTCTATCAGTTTTCAGAATTTTCTTTGTCTTTTCTTGATTTTTTTTTTTTTTTTTTTGAGACAGAGCCTCAATCTGTCACCCTGGGTAGAGTGCCGTGGCGTCATAGCTCACAGCAACCTCCAATTCCTGGGCTCAAGCGATTCTCCTGCCTCCGCCTCCCAAGTAGCTGGACTACAGGTGCCCACCACAGTGCCCGGCTATTTTTTGGTGGCAGCCATCATTGTTGTTTGGCGGACCCAGGCAGAATTTTCTTTTTCTACTTTACAAATGTTTTTTGTTAAAAACTAAGGCGCATGGCACTGTGCCCATAGCACAGTGGTTACGGTGCCAGCCACATACACCAAGGCTGGTGGGTTCGAACCCAGCCTGGACCAGTTAAACAACAATGACAACTGCAACAAAAACAAAAAAATAGCCAGGTGTTGTGGTGGGTAGCTGTAGTCTCAGCTACATGGGAGATTGAGGAAAGAGCATTGCCTAAGCCCAAGAGTTTGAGGTTGCTGTGAGCTGTGACACTAGGGCACTCTACCAAGGGCAACATACTGAGACTCTGTCTTAAAAATAAAAAATAAGGCTCGGCGCCTGTAGCACAATGGTTATAGCAACAGCCACATATACAGAGGCTGGTGGGTTTGTACCCGGCCCAGACCAGTTAAACAACAATGACAACTGCAACAACAACAAAAAAATAGCCAGGCATTGTGGTGGGCTACCTGGGAGGCTCAGGCAAGAGGCAAGATAACTGCTTAAGCCCAAGAGTTTGAAGTTGCTGTGAGCTGCCACAGCACTCTACTGAGGGAGACATAGTGAGACTCTTGTCTCAAAAACAAACAAACAAAAAAACCCACCTGAGGTAACACTTCAAAGCCACTAGGATGACTAGAATAAAAAGTCAGATAACAAGTGTTAGTAAGGTTATGGAGAAATTAAACCATAATGCAATGAATGTAAATTGGTGCAACCCTCAAATGACTGGCAGTTCCACAAAAGACTGAATTATCATATAACTCAGCATCTGCACTCCTACATATATACCCAAGAGAAATAAAAGGATATGTCCAAGAAGAAACTTGTACGTGAATATATATATATACACATACACACACACATATATATATATATGTTCACACACACACATCTCAGCATTATTTCTAAAGGCCAATAAGTGGGAACAACCCAATGTCTATCAATGAACAAACTGATAAAATGTGATGTATCCACACAGAGTGGAATTTTATTTGGCCATAAAAAGGATTGAAGTACTGATACATGCTGCAATATGGATGAACCTTGAAAGGAAAAGAAGCCAGTCACAAAAGACCATAAATATAATATTCTATTCGTATGAAAGTCCAGTATAGGAAATCTATAGAGAAAGAAAGTAGACTAGTGATTCCTTAGGGCTGGCAGAGGGAAGGGTTTTGTATAAAGGCTCTGTGCCATGAGATTGCCTAATTGCAGATGTCAGCTGCAAGTCTCAGGGGCTGCTCACAATTTTAAATGAGTGGCTATACATTCAGGGGTTTCCAGAGACCCTCAGCTTCAATAGTTTGCTAGCATGACCCACAGAACTCACTAAAAGCACTATACTTATGCTTACACTCTTATGATAAAGGATATGACTCGAGAACAGTCAAATGGAAGACAAGGCTTGGAGGTGAGGGGGCTTCCATGCCCTTTTCTAATGTAACATTCGTTCACTGACCTTTCCTCACCTACCTGAAAGTTCCACTGAGCTTTTGCACCCAGAGTATTTATGTGGTATTATTACATAGACAAGGTTGATTTGTTCATTTCCAGTGTGATTGAACTCAATCTCCAGCCACCTCCTGTCCTTACCTAAAGGTTGGGCTGGCCCCAAATTCCACCCTTCTAACAGTGATTGATCTTTTGGTTTATGACCCACATCCTGAAAATATACAGGGGCCCATTGTGATTCACCTCATTAGCATAAGAAAGACTTTCCACTCAGGAAATTTGGGTGTTATTGAAGTTTCATGCCAGGAATTGGGGGGCACAGACATATTTATTATGCTACAACTGAATAAAAGGAACCAAGGTAAACAGGCCTAGTGTAAGGTTTTATTTATGTTTATCTAGCTAGGAATTTAGCTGTGTTTATTGTTTTCTGTAGCTGTAGGTGTTAGAGGCTAAAATTTCTTCTTGTGTCCTTGTTTCTGCCTCCTTGGTTGTTTTGAAGTTTCCCTGGAGACTCCTTCTTAAGAAGGATTAATAAATGCAGTTCTTTCCATTATAATTACTTTTTATTATACCAGATCCCTGTTGATGTGGGTGTAAGGAGGGGAAGTACTCCACAGTACTGAGATGAGGTCTCAGTATTTTAGTAAGCCTGTGCCTCCAGTCTGTTTGCTTGGCAAGTATTTCTCTGGCTTTTTTCCTCTACTGCCTCTACTCCAGAGAGACAGGAAGACTAGGGGCAAGAATTAAATATTTCTCATATTTCTCTTTCCCCAAGTCAGTTAGGCTCTTATAAAACCCCAGTTGGTTAAGCTCTGGTAGAACAGTTTCCCTTGTGGGCAGTTTATGTTAAGAACAGAATGCTCTGGTATATAGTAGAACCTCCATTAGTTTGCCATTGCTCAACATTGACCACCTCCTTAAGTCAATCTAATTTTCATAAACCAGATATGCACCACATGTACAGATTAGTACAGTAGGCCTATTTCCCTATGTTGACCACCTCCAAATGTTGACCAGTTTGTTACAGTACCTTGGGTGGTTAATTCAGAGAGGTCCTGTTGTGTTTCTTTCTTTTTTTTGGAGACAGAGTCTCATTATGTCACCCTCAGTAGAGTGCTGTGGCATCACAACTCACAGCAACCTCAAACTCTGGCTTAAGTGATTCTCTTTCCTTAGCCTCCCAAGTAGCTGGGAAAATAGGTGTCCAACACAATACCCAGCTATTTTTTGTTGCAGTTGTCATTGTTTAGCTGGCCCAGGCCAGGTTCAAACCCACCAGCCTCAGTGTATGTGGCTGTCACTGTAACCACTGGGCTTCGTGCGCCAAGCCAAATCCTACTGTATTTCAAAATAGTCATTTCCCCACCATGCTGCAAACCTGTAGGGGATTTTTCTCACCTCACTGTGACAGCCTGGTGGGACACCTTGAGGTAAAAGTCATGAAAGTATAGAGGTCTCCGTGAGGCTTCTCTGGAGTTTTTAACTCTCAAAATTGTCCATGTTGATGTAAATTGAAAATAAATCTTAGGCCCCCTGCCAACAGCATGGACCCCCTATTGGCTAATGGTACCCCCAGAAAAACCTTAAAACTGAATTCTTAGCCATGGAGGGAAGGGTGATTGGATATGCCTTGTTAGCCTCCTTCCTTTTGGAATTTAGCTTTAATAATTGACCAGTATTAATCTTAAAACAGAGATCATAAGACTGACCAAAAAGACTCTTTGTGACAATAAGATACTAATTTTTTTTTTTTTTTTTGAGACAGAGTGTCATGTGAGTTTGCCACCCTTGGTAGGGTGTCATGGCATCACAGCTCACACAAACCTCAAACTCTTGGGCTCAAGCAGGTGCCTACCACAGTGCCCAGCTATTTTTAGAGACAGGGTCTCAATCTTGCTCAGGCTGGTCTTGAACTCCTGAGGTCAAGCAATCCACCTGCCTCAGCCTCCCAGAGTGCTAGGATTACAGGTGTGAGCCACCCACCCAGCAAGATACTAAATTATTAATCAGATTCAAGGCCATGCAAGACAAGTTAAATCATACCTGTAAGCCACAATTTGCTTAACAGATTACTTGAGTTTATGTATTGTGGCTTGTCTCTGATTAACAGACTTCCATATCTTAAACCATTCTAAGCCTTTAGACAAGGTTTTGTTTCTTCAAATAATCACAAATCACAGAATCTCTGAACCCACCTATAACCTGTAGGAAAAGTATAAATGATAGTGCCCAGAGATGATGCCTCAGCAGAGATGCTCAGGCCAGCTTTACTGAAAAGGAAGATTACTGGCCTAGGCAGTGCAAAGGTGGTTTCTGCGCCCAGGGGAAGTTAGAGACTCCTTTTATATGGAGTTATAGAGAGTGGGCAAATTCTACAGCTTGCCTGGAAACTTAGGGTCCTTTGGCTTGAACTTCAGGGGGTGGGACTCTGGAAGTGGGGTTAAGACAGATCCTTTGTGTCTTTGTCTTGGGAGGAGTGGGGGAGAGGGAAAGATTCATGTGTGGCTGTGTTAGGTACCCCCCAACACTCTAAGCCTCTGCCTAGAGATGTCCTACCTTTTCCGGTCAAACCAATGTATACTTTCCATATACTGATTTACGATTTTACTTGCAATTCGTATCTCCTGAAAAGGCACCAAACCAAACTGAAACCTAACTGCCTCAGGATCACTTGTTAGATAATTGCACAACTTTGTATATCCTGATTATCCACTGAAAAGCTCAAACTTATGGCCCGTCCCCTACTACTCTGTGCACCAGAGCAGTAACACCTTATTGGCTGTTCTACCATCCCAACACCTCCCCTAACCGAGACTATATCAGATGCCCTTGTCTTCT
>CAUYON010017466.1:0-75470 GCA_963573935.1 Arctocebus calabarensis
ATGGGGAAAGATTGGGAGAGAAACAGAGAGAGCTTCTCTCTCCCCACTAGAATTTTCTCCCTCTAACAGGTGCCTTAATGTTTTCTGTATTCTTTTCTTTCTTTTCTGTGAATAAATTCTGTCTTACAAAAAAAAAAAAACCACTAATTTTTCAGTGATCAAAAATTTAATTATCACAAGAATGCCTTAAGAACCTGGAAAAAAGAATTTTGTTTGTCCAAAAAAAAAAATAAATAAAAATAAATAAATAAAACAAAGACTTAAAACGTATAGCTTCCTACATAAGAATACTTGAGACTCTGTCTTATAAAGTAGGAATAAAAAGATGTATACTTTTATTCAACATACTATTGAAGGTCATAGCTAGTGAAATAATACAAAAAAATTGGAAAATTGGTAAAGCAGATGAAGTAAAACTGTTATTATTTAAAATGATATATTAATTTTATATATAAAAGGCAAATGTATATAAAGATAAATTTTAAATAAACAGTTTAAAATGGGTGCTGGATTATAAAAGAGGATAGGGTATTGTCAAGGCCTTAGACTTTCTTTGGTGTGTTAGTTGATGCTTATTGTATTATTAAAAATAACCAAATACATGTAGGCTCCACATTGACTCAGGTTTCAAATGTGCTATCATTCCGTGATTATGATTAATTTAATTCTTTCACCTAAGTCCTCAAATTGGAGAGGAGGATCATTCCAGAAAACCAACCCACTACTGAAAACATTTTCACAGAGCAATAAGTGTCACAGTGAATCTTAGTGACATTCCATAAATCAATTTTGTTTATTTCTGAGTGCTGAGAGTCAGAGGTATTTTTTTCCTATTTCTGAGTGCTGAGAGTTCAGAGGTTTGAAAAAGAGGCAAATATATTTGTTGTACATAGGACATCAAAATACCTACTGATTTCATCAGTGAAAAATAAAATCAAACAATTATTTGACTCAAAGTAGACAAAAACTATGTATTAAAGTGGGTATGTAGGCATCCTTTATGAGTAATAATAGGAAATTTTGTAAAAAACCGAAAAAGACATTGTGAAATTTGAATGCCTCAATTGTGGAAAAAAATGTTAAGTCGGTTTTATTTGAATTCATTGGCTGAGGAGATGTTATGATGGTTAGTGCCTCATTCCCAACTCTACTCCCCAAATATCTAGGAGGCTTTTTCTTCACTTCTTTCTGAATTAGAAGCTTCCTCTGTTTTCACACAGTATGGGTTCTAAACCTTAATGTTAGCATCAATAACATTTTCTTGTATTATCTGCTTTTGTATTTAATCTTGCGATCACTAAGCAACTTGGTGTTTTGAATTGTCTTTTTTTATCTCCGGAGTCAGGTGGAGTGCTGCTGGGTTCTCATTAAGCATTCGGTAATGGCTATTTACTCCATCCATAAATGAATAAGTGGGCAAATAGGTAAACAAACTCTTGGTTTACTAGCATACAGTCTAAGAAACACTGCATTTTCAATAAAGGATGGAACTAAGCCAGTTGAGTGAGGCCTAAATACTCAACACCTAAAACAAGACGGAATTTTTCCTTTTGGCAGCCACTAGACTGCTCCTAACATCACCTTCATTTGAGGATACAGACTTTGAGCATGCATCAGTCACTATCCTAGATTTTTTGCCCTAATACAGGCTTGGATCACTGAAGGGAGGCATGATGGTGTAGTAAGAACCGATAGAGGATTTCCTATCCTTTTCGTTACTTTCAGGGATGGTTTTCATATTGTGTAATACTAAGGAGAAACATTTCTCCTGTTTTTTACACCCATATAGGGTAGAGAGGGGATGCTAACCTGCTGAGTGAAGAAATGTGGGTGATGGAGTTTTGCAAAGCACCTAACCAAACTTTTACTATGTGCAAAGCCTATTTGGAAGACCAATGTTTTGTTATTGATTTATAATCATGAGAAACCTTTTAACCTAAAAGGGGAATGATGTGCCCATTTTAAACTCCATCTCTTAAAACTATAACACACTTTCTGCTATTTAATAAACTAACAGATACTGAATTGATCTCATAAACCTAAGTCAGATTCCCTTGTGTTCCCTGTACGTATTTATTTATTTTGTTCCTTGTATTTGATCTTGCCTTTCTTTTTCATATTCTTTCTTATTACTTCCTTTCCATTGTGTTCTTTCTCTACTAGGGTGGGAAAAAAACTATGGCTTTCTGAATTCAAGACTGTTCTTTTCTTAAACATTAGAAGAGGCAAGAAAAAATGTTACCATTGTCTGTTGCAACCGTTTTAATAAGAGGATTTGCTCTGTAAAGTTTGGATTCACTCAAAAGGCTACATTCAAGGATCCAGAAGGCCATGTGTGGCCCCAAGGCTGAAGCTGATAGACCAACTTTGAAGAGTTGGGCTTTTTCCCATCATGATTATGATTTGCAAGATTATAATTACTTCTTTCCTTTTATTTTATTAGTCTTTGGGTAATGTGCAAAACCAAAAAAATAATAATATCATTGGGCATATTGGGCAATATATTTTCTTTCTTTAGTCCAGAGGATTTCATAGCCTTTCAGTTACTTTCACATAACGTTAGCCTTAAGGATAGAAATGTCACCTTTAAAAATATCTCAAGGATTTAAATTGAATTCACTTTGAAACTTTATTACTGTACACGCACAAGTATGTCAAGTCCTCAATTAATAGATGAAATATTATCTCCTTTTTCAGTCTTAAATGTCTTCCAAAGCATTTCATGGACATGCAAAATAGTTGGTTGATATTTGGGGGAGTATCCATAGAAGTAATTGAGTGCACTGGCTAAGAGTATTTTTTGTGCTAATTAAATATTCCAAACTTCTATCAAGATTATTGGCACTTATTTAATGGCTCATTGAGTTTACAGTACATGCAAGCTCTCTTTCATCAGTAGAGTTAGGACATCCATTCTAGAAATGTCAAATTAGGGAGCAGGCTAAAAAGATAAAAGACGTTCTGAAGATAATTCACATTTCAAATTGTTGACATGGGAAAGTCCATTCATTGATGAGATAAAGAATCTGATTAGCTTGGAAGATTAATTTTCTTCAAAGAGTCCACTTATGCTTTTTTTTTTTTTTTTAACACAAATAGTACATTGAAAGTTATGCTATAGAATGCTTTGTATATTTAAATGGATCTATGCAGAAAATTTAATATCTTTCCTATACATAGTTAGTAAATCTTTTCTTTAATAGAAATCCTTATTGTATGTACTTTCAGTAGTTGAAACATGAATTCATAAATAAATTCCAACATTTCTGGCATGAAAGAGAATGAGAAAGACCACCTTAGAAGTTAAGCATGAAAAAGAATTCATGCATGCATTTAACAAATCCTGATGAAGTGATGGAATTGTATTGTGCCCCATGAGTATTCATTCATTGGAGAATAAAATGGGTATGAAACATGACTTCTTGCTGCTTTCCAGTATAGTTTGGAAAATAACAAGTGAAAACAGAAATAAATCATAATCCTGACTCGTGAAAAGTGCTATGTAAAAAGTAGAGATGTGGTACTATGAAGGAAAAGCAGAGGTAGCTAGTGGTAAAGACATTTAATGTGAGATATAATGGAAATAAGAGATAAGAGCTGAGCCAGACAAAAGTGAAAGGCAAGTGTGGTTCAGGCATAGGCAATACCCCATATGAAGGCCTTGGAGGGAGAAAGACTGTGGGACCCTCAAGGATTTAAAAAGTCAATGTTATTTATTCAAGATGGAAAAAGGGAGGAATGGTCAGAAATGAAAAAAAGATCCTGCCAAAACCATAAAGCTTAGAGCTCATGGTACATAAGAACTTTATATTTTATTCTAAATCCAGGAGAAGACTGTTACAGTATTACATAGGTTGCTGTGGGAAGAACAGATCTGAATGGCCCAATATTTGGATCAGGGAAAGAAGTAAACAGGCATTTATAATAGTTAAAGGATAGGATGTTGTTGGTGCCTTGGAATCAATGGTAGTGGTAGAGACAGAGACAAATAGACAAATGTTGTGATTTGCTTTTGAGGGAAAAAGAACAAGAAATGATGATATGTGGGATGAGAGAATTGCCAGAAGTGGTGAATGGAGATATTTTTACAGAGGTAGAGAAAATGAGAGAGGTAGGTTTTAGGGGGGGAAGGGCTGGGAGGGTGGGACATTTTGAGTATCAAGAAAGCAATCAAATCTATTGATCTGAAGCTCAGATGAGATGACTATCTTGAAAGTTTTTAGAATATAGGTGATGTTTAAATCTACAAGAATAGCAGCGCTCCTTCAGGGAGAAGGAGAACATAGAGGATGGAAGGAAAATGACTAGAAATGAGCCTGACAAGGCCCCGGCACTTCAGGAAGGAGAAATGAGCCTACACAGGAAACTGAGAAGGCACATTCCCTGAGGGAGGAGGAGTCATGGTCAAGCCAACACTGGCAAAGATGCATTGACTTCTGACAGCTCATGGAGTTGGGTCCCACAGCTCAGGCTGGGGATGTGTTCTTTCACCTCTGGAACATGACTCACTCATTTTTTTTTTTCTAATAGGAAATTAGAAAGACAAAGATGGGCACAGAAGTAACATTTTGAATTGGTAAAAGTGTGATGGCTTCTATTTTCTTTAGGAAGTATGAGGCAGGGGCTTCAGATTTAGAAAATGGACAGAAAACAAGGGTGTAAGAAGGGAGAGGGGGTCTGAGAGAGGAGAAAGAAGAACCCAGATGTTATTAACCTTGACAACGGAAAAACAAACTCACTAGAAAAAAGTGATAGAATCAATGGACAGTATAGTTCTATTATAGCTTGCATAGCACTTTCCAATTTATAAAATACTATGTTCATATCCAACATGTATTATTTATTTAGCAAACTCTAATTGATGTCCATTTTCAGCTGATGCTTCTTATTACCTGTGGGGTATATGGGCTAAGTACTATTATCTATAGATGAGAAAAGTGACTCAGAGGATACCACCTCCTTTAACGGAAATGGTTCTTATTCATTCGGGATGAAGATGCCAATCCAGATTTTCAGACCCCAAATTCAATGCCTTATTCCCCCCATGTAGTCATACTGGGCTATGTTTAGCCTTAAACAGTAGTGATCTCATAACCTAGATGCCTTGGTATCCTGTTATTTTAAGTTCTTGGTTATTATGGTTAAAGACAAAGAATACAAAGAAGTACTTTTTAAATAGCAACACTACCATTTTTTTCATATAATCCATCCAGATTCAGTGCTAGGACACAGCCTCACATATCTGTGACTGTACAGTTGCATGGGGTCATACTTTAGACTGACATGAGTGGTCAAGGCAGCTGAAGAACCAATTTAGCTGATTTTGTTTTACTAAATTGACTGGTCATTGGACTGAACTGACCAGAAGGCATTGGAAAACACAGCAAGTTATCATCTTCTAGAACATGCAAGCTATATGTGGAAACTTTTATTAACTATTTCAAATCATATGGGTATGATTCTCTGACTGAAATGACAATACATTTAAAATATACTTTATGTGAAGAATATGGTAATTAATAGACTAAAGGATAATATCTGAGTTTTCTCATATGTATCATTTTGGCGTCTTTTGTTGCAAATGGCAGAATTTGACCCTAATTAGATTAAGCAGAAACCAAATTAATAAAAAGATATTAAATAGTTTACATTAGGGAAGATATGATAGCTGGAAAAGAGACAAAAACATAGGGACTTACTGACTAATGAGTTCCACTTCCATATTGCTGGGGCCAGATTGAGGGGGCTAGTTTCTAAGCAGTCTGTTTTCAATGTTTCAGAGAGAGAGAAAAAAAAATAGTGAATGAATATCTCTTTTACCACTGCTGCTACTACTCCTGGTAATATCAGTGCATGATGCTGTGGTGTCAAGCACTGTATGTGCTCACACAAACCTAGGAATTGGTAGTATGAGCATCTCCATTTAGCAACAGAGGAAACCACAGCTCGAAGAGATTGACCTTCTAAAAAGGTACATGCTTAACAGATGGCAGAATCAGAAACTTGTGCTATATAAAGTTAAAGTTGTGTTCCTGATTTATTTTCTAATTAGTTCATCAAATAGACTTAAAATGAGAAGATCTCTCGTTAAATAATACCTTTCTAGAAAAAGTGGCCATTTGGAGAGTGCTTTGCTGTAGCTGCTTTTCATTTTTCTCTAGGTCGCTTCACTTTTCCTTTAGGCCTCCACTGGGCCAGTGTGAATATGTGGCTATGATTCAAAACCTATGGCATATGGTTTTCAAGTTGCAAATAGATAGTACTATGTTTTACTGAAGATAATAAGTAACTGACTGTAAGAATGAATAGGAAATGTTTTAAAGATAATAATTTTAAAGAATTAGTGAGACTCAGTTAAGGAAATATACGAATACAGGTTGAAAAAAGTAGAATGTTTCTCTTGCTGTTTTATAAACATAATTTTAAAAGCAAAAGGCCTCTAAAAGATGTTTTCTTCTCCAGAAAGTTGTCAATTCTAACATCTAGCCTTAGAAATGAGCAACACAGATTCTCTCACGATTGAATGCTGTAAAGAAAAATAGTGAACACAGAAATTAACAGCAGTAAATTTAACATCAGACTCATGATCAAAATTAGTTACACAAGATTTTGGCCAAAAGTATGCTGAGATTGGTAAATTTACTGGATGTTCTTGCAAGCAACAGGAGTTCTCACTGTATTACTTATGAATCTGTCTTAAGTCAATAAACTAATTTTCTTATTTCAAGCCAAAAACCCGGAATACAAATATATCAATTTCCTCTAAGGTAAAATACATAGGAAGTCCATCTTAGCTTTGTTTCTGTTTTCGTCAAAATAGGCCATTCAGCGCAATAGGATGTGGGGATACAAGGAACATATGCAGTGACTCATTACATTTGTTTAAAAATGTTGTTTCCATTTACCACCAACTGGTGGTGCAAATTAAGATGAAGAGGCTTACCTCTAAAGTAAGAGTTATTTACATTTGTATGTCTCACTCACAATAAATATATACCTTTAATCTGTGTAAAATGCAAACTGAAATCATTTAAATGAGGAAAGAGGTAGAACTGCCGAAAATAATATTTTGAAAAGTTCTCAGGGAAGTGGTCACAGCCTCCGGAGAGCACTTTGAACCAGAGCTAAAATAAATGAGTGTGTTGTAACCTCACACAAAGACTCCTAATCAGACGGTCTTTGTTCTGCAACTCAGATTTTAACTAGAAGCTCGTTTCCAATACCTGAACATATTCTTCTATTCATATGTAAATTGCATTAAAGCTGCTTTCTTTCTTCCCCCAATTTTCCTTTTAAAGTAATAATAAAATTTATGAAAGAGTGCTGTGAGAGGTGGGTGTGCACGAACATATGAGCCTTCTGGCGGGGTACCTAGCCCACAGTGGCCATCTTGAAGAAGAAACTTACGTCTCTCCTTCCCTCAGGGATCTATTTGAACATTAAGGGGTTATCACGAGAGCTATTATGGGCTTTAGACATTTCCACTGGTATGACATTTGGATTTCGATGGCAGTTTTATGGCCCTCTTTACAGCTGTGATCTGAGCCGAGGTATATATGAGATGGTCCTACTACCTGCCAGGAGAGGAATGGCTGACTTTCGGGAGGTTAGGGAACCACACACTCTTCTACTCCTGGCTTTGCAGTCATCTGCTGAACGCCATTGAGTAAGTCACATAAGATTACAGGGGCATCCTTTTCCTCTGTGCGCAGATTGCCTGTGGCAAATGTTGCATGCAAATTTCAAGGGCAATTGAGCCCTGTGCTTCCCCATTTGGCTTCTCTCCCTCTCTCTCTATCTTTGTTTCCTTCATTTGTTTTTTGTTTTGTGTCTCTCTCTTTTTAAGGCCATGAGTTGTCAATTTTATGTGCAATTGAGTTTTGCATACCCCAAGCTAAGTGGGGCACCTCAATTGCACTTTAAAACCATCAATTATCAACATATCCATGATTTCCGATGTCTGAGGGGAGGAACCCTATTCTGCTCTGATGGAGTTATTTTATGGGTCTGCCTCTTCCTGTTTTTACAAGAGAGGTGAGGTTATTAGTTTAACCAAAACAGGACATTTCATTCTTATGTGCCATGGTTTTTTAATCTGTTAAAGGATAAGGAAATAAAGCACATTTATGAGTGTCTCAAGTTGTTAAAGAAGGGGAAGGGTTAAGATGCAATTTCAGCTTTATAAAAATAGAATATGTGGTGCTTTTGCTCATAATGTTCCCCAAGTTGTGTTCACTATTTAAAATCATAGCTTATAAACATATTTATTAAAGAATGAAATCAACTGTTTCTTGTTTGCGGAGGGAGCTTTGTGTTAAGAGAGTCTCCTGGGATCAGACAACTGCAGGCTTGAATACCAGCTTTGTCACATTCACAATTGTGATTTGGAGTAAATTACTTTCCCCTGTGCCTTAGTTTCCTCAAGGGGTAGAATATTACTTTTCCCTACACCTTTAGTCTCTCAAAGGGAGAGAAAAAAATACTTTCACCTTCTAGAATTGCTGTACAGATTAAATAAGATAATACGTGAAAACGCCAGCTTCCACCAGGCGAGAAGACAGTGACAGCCAATATCCACGATTCCCCAGAAGTTCTTATTTATGAAGACCACTGAATGGTGCTTAGAAACATTGAATGCGTAACACCTACTCCAAGTGCTCAAGGAAATTAAATAGCTGATCTGACACCAGATTGGCCAATAAATAAATGAATATTTCAACGTTTCAACCACAGACAGGAGACTCATGCAGGCAGCATCTGAGGTTGTCACATCGGTGGCTTTGCCTTTCCAGACCAACCGTCTGGCCCTATTTTAATTCCAAGGAGGTTGAACATGGGCCTTCCGCGGAGGGCGCAAGATCTCACCACTTCCATCTGTCCCTTTCGCTACTCGCCTCCCTCATTCCGTCCTCAGTAGCTTCCTTGTCCGTAGACTTGATATCATTTGCGTAGTGTAAAATGTAACGAGTGATGTTAGAGATAATAAATCCCACAACTGCTATTTCTGTTTGAAAACCGTGACAAGGCGTGGCGAAAGCGCCGACCAGTCTGGGGTCTGCTCTGGTTTGCAGGGCTCTGGCCTCGCATATTTTACTGTCAGTTTCTTGACATTTTTGTCAGTTTAGGACTGGAGGGCATAGGTGCTGGCGGCAGGTCTCACCACATTTTTATTCTCCACTGCATTTTCAGAAAGTAGGAGGAAATAAAATCGAACTGGGGGTGGGGAAGCGGGACTGAGGAGGAAGGAGGAACAGAGGTGAGGGTGTCAAAGGCAGAGCCGCAGAGGGGAAGGGGGGCAAGTCGGGACGCGTGAGCGATGCTGCGTCTCCACCCAGCCAGCAGGTGCTCAGGGCAGGGGCTCCACCACGGCCCCACCTCCAGATCCTGAGACTAAATGGCTTGAAAGACAGGCCATGTTCTCATTTCCTCATTACGCAGGGCAGATGGAAGGCAAATATTTGTTATCTGTTTGCAAAAGTAATTTTGTTTTTCTTTTATTCTCAAGAAGTCTGCATTTCCAGGCTCTGGAGAGGTGTCTGTACACAACAGCTATTGTTTTCCCGGGAATATCAACTTTGGCTCTAATCATCTCTTAAGGTTTTCTGCCCTTTACAAGTCAGAGCTTTTTTTTTTTTTTTTTTTTAATTTGTGGAAAAATTGTACAGAGGCACCGATGCCAGGGCCTTCAAGAAGCGTTAATGTTGGTTGGAGGCGCCTTTTCTCACAACCTCCCAGTTGGTGCAAACAAAGGAGAAAATAGTGAACACAGTATCCCGGGCATCTATCCACTGCTGGCCCCGACAGCACTTAAACAACAATGATAACAACAATAATAATAACAACAGTATCATCGCTCAGAACCATCTTCCTCAGGAAACCTGGTCCCATTTATTTTAATTTCTCTAAGACCATATTTCCCAAGCTAGTACTGAAAGAACAGAAAAAGGTGTCTTTATTGAGTAAATTATGGAAAGGCACATTCCCAAACTTACTTTAAAATGGAGTTTGTTTTTCTATCCAAACACTTATTAACATGGATGGGAGACACATTACCAAAATGAATGGTACACAAGCTGGAGAAATGTCGTTCTGCTAGAAAGTTTAAATGTCTCCCTTCTGAAGCATATTGTTTTATTAAACAATTGTTTCTTATTAAAAATTGCATTTCATGCATCTGGTTACTTTCATTGCAAAAGAAGTTCAAGTATGTGACATTTTCAGGGAAGGTCAAAAATTACTTTTCAAACCCTTTCCAAAGTATGCTGAGTTCTCTTGGCCATTGGAACAAAATAAAACACTTATTAGGGTTCCAAAAGTAGAGAGACAAGTATAAAAATAAATAAAATAACTTTGAAAAGCCTATGCAGATAACCTGCTGACATTAAAAATATAAACAAAGCAAGATGTGAAGGTTGGTAGAAGAGACACATGGTCTGAATATGGGCACACACATCAGCAGGGTGAATTCCTATCAGCAGAATGCCTGAGTTAAACAGAAGTTTCCTCCTCCTACAAATTTGATAGTGGCCTCAAACTGGCTTCACTTATACTTGCACAAAATTCTTTTTTGATTGTATATGATTACTTTGTGTTATTTTGCCCTTTCATCTCCTTTCTTCATTTTTCTTTTGGGCTGTAGGTGAATTCGGTTGATATTTCAAAAAGCTTGTAGCAAATTTACAAATGAATTTGGGAAAATTGACATCATTGTAGTATTGAAGTTTATTATTTAAAAGTGGCACAAAATAACTTTCCTTTTTTAGTAGTTGTAATTTTCATTAAAGAAGTGATCAAAATTTTTTTTTTTTTGGTGAGGTACTAGGGTATTTTATATAATGCCTTGCTATTTTAGAACAAGGTTGGCAAAAGATGGCTGCCTGTGTTTCTAAATAAAGCTTTTTAGAGCATAGCCACACTCATTCATTTATTGTCTATGGTTGCTTAGAATTAAGTAGTTAGAACAAAGACCATAAAACCAGCAAAGCCTAAAATATTTAGCATGTGGCCCTTTACTGAAATGCTGACCTTTGATTTCTATCATTTATTTCCTTCCATTGTATTTTCAATATTTTTTTCTATATAGAAAAATTTACACATTATTGTTAATTTTGAACTAACATCATTAGTAAATTCTCTTGCTTCTAATAACTTCTGAGGATTCCCCTAAGATTCCTAGGTATATATCACATGTAAATAAATATAAATTTACTTACATATTCCCATTATATTTATGTTATTTCTTTCATTCACCTAATTCTATTGACATATATATATAAGACATAATATTAAGTTTCCTTTATATTTATATATATAATCTTTATTTATATGGGATGATGTATGTATAATTTATTCCTATTTTACTAAAATATAATTTAGTCAACACGAATGTTGAATGTAGTCAAATGTTTCCCCATATCCTTTGAGATATTCATATATAATGTTTTCCTTTGACCTTTAAATAGTTGGGTATTTTATGATATCCTATTTTGAATCACTGGGGTTGAAACCCACTTGGTTAGAATATTATAGTATTTCAATACTCAGTTGAATTATTTGCTAGTATTTTTATAAAGATTACACACTAATTTTCAAAAGCAAAATGTATCTATATTTTTTGAGGTTTCTGATCTGTAAGTTTAGGATATTAATGTTTTGCTAGGTCTATGAAAATAATTGATATGTTTCCTTTTATCCTCATGCCCTGAGATAGTTAAAGGATTGTAATTGTTTTTCTTTGAAGGGTTGAAAGTGTATACCTGTGAATAGTTTGAATATTGGAGTTTACTACTAATAATAATTTAATTCATCTGTCAACCTTTTCCCTTGCTAATAGATAAAACTTTTCTGTATTTATAGGAAGAAATTTAGTATCTGATATCTTTAAAAGAATTACTTATTTTATTCAGACTCTCAGATTTATTTTTATGGGGTGGAAGTTTTTTTGGGGGGGTGGAAGTTTTAAAAAAGACATTTTCCCCACATCTTAAAGGATTAAAAAAAAAAAGAAATACTTTCTATTGTCCTTGATGATATTGTTGGTTATACTTCAGGAAAATTAGGGTAAATATTAAAAAAGAGAAGAGTATATAGTCAAAGAAAGAGTGAAAATATCAAAGGAGAATTAACTGTATATAATTTGCTGGGTCATTAATGAGAGTAAATCATTATTGTCTGAAATTGATAAGCCAGACATTTCCATGAACATTCTTACAGCTGTGCAGGGTATCAGGAGGGCCAAGAACAGACAAAAATAATCATGGTCACCTTAGGAAAGGAGGACTTTGGTTGGGGGAAATTACTTTGGAAGAGCATAACGCCTTCTATCTCAGCTGATTTTTAATTCCCTACCATGTTTGTGATTTATAGCTGGACTAACATGTATAGCTATGATAATTATGAAATTTGTCTCCATATAACTGATATTTTAGGATTCTGTTTCCAGGAACAGCCAATGCACAGATGAAGGCTATTCTTTGCAATCTGAAAAAAATACCTAGATTATCTTGAAGACAATCTTTAAGCAAGGAAATCTGCACACTGTCATTTCAGCTTTCTAAAACAAATTGCTGTTATCCTTGAAAAGTTATTTTTCTCATTGGTATTTTGGTTTAATTAACTCACATTTATTCAAAGGATCTGAAAACATACCTGATGAAATTTACTGTACTGAGAGTGTAACTTTCCCTGGAAGCCTTTGGGTTATATGACACATGTCAGGTGAGTCTTCCTAGAGAAGGTGTCTCTTGAAGAACTGATACCATATTCCTTATGAAAAAACAAAAGCAAGTCATTTAACCCATTGATTTACAAATTTGGCTAAACATCAGACTTACCTGGCACTGTATAACAACCACAGACATAGTGGGTTGTTTGTATCTTAGTCTGTTTGTGCTGCCACAACAAACAATTCAGACCGGATAATAGTTCTGGAGGCTGGAAAGTCCATGATTGAGAGGCCCCATCTTGTGCAGGCTTGTTTGCTGGGTGATAGCCTGGTAGAAGTCATCACATGGTGAGAGGGAGGGAAAGCATGATAGGGAAAGCAAGAGAGGACTGAACTTGCTTTTTGTAACAAACTCACTTCTCTGATAATAAATCCACTTCTGCGATAAAGACATCAATCCATTAATGATGTCAGAATGGTTAGAACCGAAATATCTCCCCTTACGCCCCACTCTTCAACACTGTCACATTGGAGACTCAGTTTCCAACACATGAACTTTGGGGGAGACATTTTGGTGGATCAAGATGGTGCAGAAGCCCAAGAATATCATTGCTTAAAAGTGCTCTAAAAAGGGCAGTGCCTGTGGCTCAGTGAGTAGGGTGCAGGTCCCATATACTGAGAGTGGCAGGTTCAAACCCGGCCCTCGTCAAACTGCAAAAAAGAATAGCTGAGCGTTGTGGTGGGCACCTATGGTCCCAGCTACTCAGGAGGCTGAGGCAAGAGAATTACCTAAGCCCAAGAATTGGAGGTTGCTGTGAGCTGTGACCCCATGGAGGGTGACAAAGTGAGACTTTGTCTCAAAAATAAAATAAAATAAAATAAAATAAAAGTGCTCTGAAAAATTCTGAGGCATATTCAGATTGGGAGCCATTAACTCTGCTGCTTTTGTTTCCTTATTCCTGGCCAATAAGAAATTCTGGGCCGAATTAAACCCTCCCTTTAATAAATATATGTTTTCCCTTTAGACTCTACTTTTTAAATTTCACTTAGATCTATACTGGTCCTCATTTTTAAAAAATAGACAGAGAAATAAATGTATAAAATTCATTGCCTTTCTAATCAGGTGGTTTAGATAGAATTTATGTTTAGGCTACTTTTGAAAGTAGCCAAGCAAATGTGCTCTGTGAAGGACCATCACTACCTGAGAAGCAGGGACTTAGCAACGGACTTTATATGGTTTACCAGGACTGTCAAGAAGGACCATGCCATGCATATGGTAAGTTGCCTACATCCCCAAGTACGGAAGTCAGACAATGAGTTCCTTCACAAAGAAATAAGTATTTATGTTGTATACTTTCAAAGAAGAAAACCCATGTTTCATAATATGGAAAGGAAAAAGGTTCTGGCCAGGCATGTAGGCTCATGCCTATAGTCCTAGCACTCAGGGAGGCTGAGTTTGAGACCAGTCTGAGCAAGACTGAGACTCCATCTCTACTAAAAATAGAAAAATTAGCCAGGCATTGGGGTGGGCACCTATAGTCTCCACTACTATAGGCTAAGGCAGGAGAGTACTTTGAACCCAGGAGTTTGAGGTTGCTGTGAGCAAGGCTGACATCATGGCACTCTACCCAGGGGGACAGAGTGAGACTCCGTCTCAGAAAAAAAGAAAAAGGAAAAGAAAACTAAAGTTCTAAGAAGACTATCAATGAGAATCCCACTGTGAGTGAGGGAGAGAAAGCACTTAAGCATCTTAGCATTTGCTAAAATGGACCAAAAGGTGGGAAAAGTCATACTCTAAACTTTTCCGTGACATGTTTGCTTTTGGTATTATGCACAATTTTTAAACTGCAGATAATAAGAGGTTACATGTCGGGAAGTTCTCACTTTAGTAAACTTTCTGAAGTGAGGTAGCAAAAAATTTAGAGTAACTGGATTAAGTTCTGCCCCCTAAGGCTGGCCCTGGCTTCAGAATTCTTTTTCCCTTGATCTTCAAATATCAGCTCCTTCTAATTAGCATGTTTACAAGGTATAAGGGATAACAGAGCTGTTTATCAAGAATTCCCCTTGATGTAGGATTGTCTAACCCACAAGAGTCCCTGTTTCTATCTTAAAAGGCATTGAAGGTAGGAGACAGGGTGGGGGAGGCTGGGACACTTTCAAGTGTTGAAAGAAGCTGTGTGGTAAGTCGACTGGGACAATGTGAACTATTCTGGAATCGCTGATCTTCAACTGGACATCAGATGAAGGACATTGAATTTGAACGATGACCCAAGCCTTCTGCAGCCCATTAGTTACATGACCCCCAGGCAGGTGTCTACTGAAGTATGAAGAGAAAGTTAATCATGAAAAGTTTGTTGTATGCCTTGTTTGTGTTATAGCTTTAGCAGAGACAAAGTGAGTTTTGTGGAGTCTTGCCCTGTCTTCCCTAGTGCCTGGAATTGGATATTAAAGGAGAAAAACAAAGAGATATTTGTCTTAAAGCTTAGAGTACTGAATAAAGCAGAGTGTGGGAGTGCAGTTAACCCTTTTTCTTGTGCTTCAAGATAGCTGCTCTGTTTTATTTACATATAGATGCACCCTCCTAGAAAATATGTAATATTCATAATCATGTGTACAGGCAGATGTTGACATCATATAAATATATATGTTCGTGTATATATATAAATATATATATACACGAACATATATATTATATAGTAATATAGTTTTAAAAAACTACAAAGCTCATCATTTGGCCACTTCAATGAGAAATGCTTTCTTTCTTTGTAGATCAAGGTAACTAGATCCATATGAAGAAACAAAAGTGACAACATCTCAAGCAAAATAGCATTTATTTCTCACTGACTGTAGTATGCATGTTGGAGTGGGAGCCCTTTCTCTGCTTAAATTTTATAATTACCAGAAGTAACAGTGGTGGAGGAATTCTGGAGATGTTTATGTCTTTGGGAATACTTCTAAAATTTCTAAATTTTTGAAATTAAAGAGTAATCAGCATAAATTTTAAAACAAATTAAGTTCTTACTTCACTCCAGACCTCTCTTTCACCCCTATTCTTTTGTCATACATGCCCAAATAGGGAAATGCAACTCAAAGCACTTACTAATGTTTGGAATATTCGAACCTAAGAAATTCTAATAGAATTTAGATAAATCAAATATTATCTTACTCTCATCTCCTAGATCTGTGATGTTACAAGCAAGACCTATGTGAATAATATTCTATGGATTTTTTTCATACTCATTCAATCTTGGGGACTGGCATTTTCAGAGAGAGAAAAAAAAAGAAGAAGCCAGGGAGGGGATAGTGAATTGTATTCTTTCACACGTCCATGAGCAAAACCAGCTTTCTACAAGAAAATGCAATGCAATCTGGTTGCCTCAAATTGCCCTAGGTGGAAGTCATCTTTTTCTCCCCAAGGAGAAATTTTTAGCCACTCATCAGTGCAATAAATGATAGTCTTTCTGCCACTTCAATTTTTTTTTCACTCCTCACTTGAAAATTGTAAAATTTGGACATTTCTTGGAATGTGCCCTTTCTTCCCTCCTCACAAAATATTACCCTGCCCTGCATGCCATTTAACTATGAGAATGTTACAGATGATTATACTAAGTTTATATCTGAAGACAAAATGTTGTAATTATTTTCCATTGTCAAGAGCACTCCTTTAGTACTTTCTCTTGTAGCACCCTTTGTCCATGGGAGAGTGTCCAAGTGGGGATACTGTGGGAATGATAGCTGAAACCTTCCTTTTGTGTTGTTGTTCTACATTTTCTCAATGAGGTCACACCCAGGGTTATGTGTGAGCTTCCACCACATGTTTCCTGCAGACCTCGGCAGTTTTTGCGAAAGCAGGTTGACTATTCTTCATCAAACCAGTAAGAGTGAGGATTAACTGACAGTCATCATGGTATATAGAAGTTCTAATTTGCTTTACCTATGGCCATTAGAAAGGTCTTGACTCAGTGCTGATAACCTCCATCTATTGCCCCCTTGCCCTGTGCCTAGTGTTGTACTCAAAGCTCTTATATTTTTCCATGTAATCTTTTCAATGATGCACAGAGTAAGGTGACTGTCAGTATTTTATAGATGAGATATGGTGACTTAACTTAAATTTTGAGTGTGTCATTCTAATCATAGCATACAGGAAAAGATTATTAGGATTCCATTACTGCTATAACAACCAACCACAACTTTAGTGACTCAAACCAATCTCCACTTATTACTTGAAGTTGTCAATCACACATCTGGCTGAAGATCCTCTAAGTTCTGTGTCAGCCAGAGCTGGTTTCTCACCTGGAGCTCAGGGTCTTCTTCTGAGTTTATTTAGATTGTTAGCAGAGTTCAGTTCGTCATGGCTGTAGGACTCATGGCGACTTGTTTTTTTAAGGCTAGCAGGGGAGTGTCCACTGCTGGTTCCTAGCTCAGGTTAATCCAGGATAATCTATGTTTTTAAGTTCCTAAAGTCAACTGATTAGGTATCTTAATTACATCTGCAAAATCTCCTTTGCTTTGTAAAGTAACATAATCACTCCAGTGACATTCCATCAAATTTGCCAATCTCATGCACAATCAAGTTGAAGGCAATTTTAATGGGTTTGTGTGACAGGAGGCAAGAATCTTGGGCCTGTCTTGGAATGGTGCCCACCCAGAGTCTTGCCTTTTTTACCCATTGGCAATAATGTGAATATTTACTGGCAGAATTTCAAATAGTTTTATTAAAAATATATATTTAATAGTATGTAAATAAATTTTGGAAAAAACAGTTAGGAATGTTTAGCTTTATTAAAAATGTATCCACTTATTTCTTGGTATTTATTCATTTGTGTTCATTTGTAACATTTTAAACTTTATGTATACTTTGATTATTAAAACTAATTTTGAAGGTATGAAATATATGAAAGATAAACTTTGGTTGTTTGATTTCTTTTTTCATTTTTTTTTGAGTTATATTTTTTGGGAGACACACCTCACTCTGGTCCCTTGATGCCTCTGCTCATCTTTGCTGAGGCAAACGATAAGGTATAGCTGCCCCTCTCCCGTAAGGTGGTTCTGTACAGTGTCACATAACCAACTAAGTAGGTTAAAGTAACCTCAACATGAGTACTCAGCAACTGCTTACTCCTCAGGGATATTCACTAAAGGAATTGAGCATCTTTTCATATTTTATTTGCCTTTTGGACATTCCTCAAATCTATTAGAAAGAGGCAAACTCATGTATTTTAATAAATTGGCAAAAGGTTTGAACAGTCATGTGGGGTTATGTAAGAAAACTAACTTCACGACATCGAATCGCAGCAACGTGGGTTCAATCAAAATGAAGATTAGGAACTCCAGAATGTGACAGTGGCAATACCTACTGGAAGGTCAGTCTTCAGAGGAATTGTTGACTTAATTGATGTGAAATATAGAAGAATATAGAAATGCTAGCTAACTTGAAGATGCATCACTTCATCTCCTCACATTGCTCTCAAAAAAAAGTTGTGATACTAACTATCAAAAATTGTTTTTTCTTCTCATGCACTGGGATTTTAGTTACTTTTCCAAAATGTCACTTAAATATTTTTGCCTTTATGACAGTACTTTTCCCTGAGTAATAACTCCTTGGTGACTTTGGTGTCGGGGAAAGTATGTTTGCAGCAATTTATACAGATCACAATTTTAGGGACATAGCAAAGTCAACTACAAATGAAAAGTTCACTTTTCAAACTTTGCATACACATATACAATCACCACGAAAGCTATATCCCAATTACAGCACAAGAATGTGGGGAAAGGGGAAAGGGAGGGGAGGGGAGGGGGAAAGATGGGTGGAGGGAGAGTAATTGGTGGGTCAATACCTACCGTGCATCTTAGAAGGGTACAGGTGAAACTTACTAAATGTAGAATATAAATGTCTGAACACAATAACCAAGAAAATGCCATGAAAGCTATGTAAACCAATTTGATGAAACTATTTCAAATTGTATATAAAACCAACACATTGTACCCCATGATTGCATTAATGTATACAGCTGTGATTTAATTAAAAAAAAAAAAAAGAAACAAATCTCCTTTCCCACAAAATAGCCACCTTCCCAATGTTCCATTCCCAATCAAGTTAGGAAACAAAGCCCTCTTGGGTAAATCATTGCAATGTTAATGAAATCCAGACAGGCAACTTGAAACTTGAAACAGAAAAAACAAAATTATCCAATGGAAATCATTCATTAGCAGTCCCTGGTTCATTGAAACTAACAAAATGTGGAAGAAACATGACCTGAATGTGTCACAGATGATAATGATCTTATGCCTATGCTGTGCTTTCCACCCACATGGATCCAAAACATTTTTCTGAGTTTCATAGGGGTGGGAAATAGGGAGTTGCCAATACTATAAATGAATAACTTCTGTATTATCTAACAGCATAGGCTGATGACTATATTCCATCATCATGTAAGAAAATTAACAGGCCCTCCTGTTGCAACCTATCCAAACCACTAGAGGAATGAAATAAAGAAAATACCCTAATAGTGACATGTTCACACCAGACCTAACATTTATCTTTAGGGCAAATCATAGAAATAACTAAGAATTCCTAAGAGCTGTAACATAGACAATTTTTACTTGTTGGTGTTGTTTTTATCTCCTAAGCTTTCTAGAATTCCACTTGCAAGTATTAAACTATCTTAAGCACAAATCAAGGAAGAGTATCCATTCCATTCAGTTCTCCATTCTACATAAATGCTAACTTGTGGCTACCACTACCTTAGCACCAGATACACACTTTAATACTGAATTGAACTTGGTCAAGAGATTAAGTTTGGAAAAGTTACTGGAGCAATCCCTTTCTCACCTCCCATGACACTTGATGTGAGGACTAACTGCAGAGTTAGAAGGTAGCTTCAGTGAGTCTTCCCATTGACTCATCCACACTGCTGTCTTTGCCCACTCAGCTTTATTCCAACCATCTTCTGAAAACATGTGACAATTGCCTTCAAGAAAAGAGTTCACAGAGACTTAGATGGAGTCTAAGGAGAGAGACTTAATCGAGCACCCTACACTCCTTTAAGGAGTGGGTATTTCCCTAAAATAAGCTAATTGGGCTCTCTCTGCTTGGAATTTGAACAGTGAATGGGGCAGAAACACTGAGAGTATTGGAGTCAAATGACCACAGTGGTGCAAGTCTATTGAGCTCCTGGCACCAAGATCTTCTGGCATTTCTTCAGTCTGTTCTTTGGCAAGTATGATTCTTAAGTTTTCTCTCCTGTTCTATAAGAATCTCCATATAACTCCAATGAATATCCTCTCTGACTAAAGTTTTCTAAGTTAGTTTATGCTGCTTTCAATCAAAAATAAATCCAATGTCCAAGTTCTAGCTGTCACTCACAAAAATACAGCTAAAAATTTCACTCCTTGCTTCCATTCCAAGAGGCATTTGTTTTAAATAGACCTTTTAATTGAAACATAACATGTTTACAGAAACTGCATGAATAATAAAAATATAGTCTGATGAAATTGACAAGTAAACTTGTATATCCACCATTCAGAAGATCTCAAACTTTGTTACTTGTGGTGTGATTCACTTATCAATAGCCTTGGCATTACCTAGGAGCTTGTTAAAAATGCAGAATCTTAGCCCCCATCCAGACCTATTGAATCAGAATCTGCATTTCAAAAAGATTTCCAAGGAAATCCATATGTACACTGAATTTTGAAAAGCACAGATATAGAACACCAACAGCTCTCTAGAATCACCCATATTAATCTAGCTGGTCATTAACTCCTCTAAAGTAACTGCCGTATTGACTATGCATTAGTTTTGCCTTGGTATTGAGCTTTTTATAAACGGATTTATGGTATATATTTTGGGGGGGTGTTCTGGCTTCTTGAACTCAATTTTATGTTTAGAAATCCTCCCATGTTGTTGCATGCAGCAGGTTATTCTTTAATTATTTTTAATTTCTAAATGAAACACTACTTTTATCTATGCCTCTATTGATAGGTATTTGGATTATTCCAACAGGGGCTATTATAAATAATGCTAGTAGGCTTGTGTCTTTTGGAGAACATACTGATATATTTCTGAGGGCAAAATTTTAGGATTAGAATTGCAAGTTCATGGATATGCACGCATATGCTTGGTCATAGTAGATAATGACAAAGAATTTCCCAAAGTGTCTGTACCAGTTTACACTTCCACTCTTGGAGTGTGAAATACTAGTTATCCTAAAATGTCACTATCAGTTGACAATGTCAGATGTTGATTGGTTGGCTAGCTAGGTGATAGGTTTATCCATTCTACTGATTAACATAATCTAGAAATGAGTCTTTTTTCATAACAAAGAATCTTGCTTTGAATAACCTTGACTCTAGCTCCTCCATGTCCTCTTTCTGACTAACCCTTGTCCTTGGACTCTGTCCTAGGATAATTTAGTCCAGTTTTAGCACTCATCCTGCTGACTCAGTTTAGTGAAAATCTTCCACTCTTGATATCTAATCAAATCTCCTATTGCTTCACTCTCAGTATCTTATCACATAGCTTGTCTTCAGTAAAAATCCTTTCTAGTCATTTTACTCAGAATTCCTGTTACTTCTGATATTTCTTCTTGGTATGAAGAAGAAATATGGAAAAGACTGTATTTTATTGTGGCCAGCAGTATGTAAAACAAGAACTAAAAAATTAACATTTTTTCATGCAGGACATTTTATATCATGTTATTATATTTAATTTGATATCAGAAAATTGAGATAAGGAGCATTATTACTATTTCACAGACAAGACAACTGGAGGTCAAAGAAAATGAAACAAACAATATTGCCTAAATTGCTGGTAAAAGATTCCCTTTGGCTTGAAGAGTGTGATCTCATTTCATCCTGTCTTCTCTTCCTGTTGAGATATTTTCTCTACTAGACTGAAACTTTACCTAAGAAGGTGGACACTCCACATCCAATGTTGTCTACTCTTCCAGCAGAGCCTTCCCCTCAGCCTTTCCACCACAGTCACGTAAGGATATAGACAAGGATCAAGTGGCAGCTGAATTCGAAACAGGGGCTGGTGTGACTGTAGGGGACTATAGAGAAAACCTTTACTGCAGTATTGTAACCCCATATGTAGTTTCTTATGTGTCTGAACCATATTTCTTAATTTTTCTTACTCCAAATTTAAAAGTCTCAGCCTTGCTTCTAGGCATATAGGCTTTATCATTCTGTTTGCTTATGGAAAAATTTTCCATTTCATTACATTATTCAACTGGAATCTCCAGAACAAGCCATTCTTTGTTCAATAAGGGATTAACTAAAGACTGTAAGAGCTTTTAAACTTTAGACAGTTTTAGAATGCTGGTTTTAATAATTATGTCCTAGGTGAATAATGAACACACCTGGACTATATTAGACATATTTCATAAAGAGTCCTACTGTATTTTTCACTGTCTTTGTATTATCTAAAAATGAATCATAATCCAGAGTGTGAAATAGTGAGAGGAGGAGGTCATAGTGAAAACAATATGGGCTTTGCCATCAGGTCACTTTCTCTGTCCCAGGCCTACCTTTACTTTTTGGAAAATCTTAGTTAAGTACCTCAAGGCATTTGAATCTCAGTTTCTGCATCTCTGCAGTGGGAGAGAGATTCTACAAGAACATGTGATGAGTTATAAAGAAGATAAGGATATAAAAATACTGTGCTGATATTTGTCTGCCTTTTAAAACCAAACCTTTTTTTTCAGATAAGCATCCATTGTATCAAGACACTATAGAAGGGTGTGGAATCTCATACTACCCAGGGGTTTGGTCATCTCTAGGTATTAAATTAAGTGAAATAGGCAGCCCAGAGAGCCCAATAAGAGGGTGATACTTAGGTAGGGGGAACTTAGGTAAATGACAGTGAGAAGACCAAGCAGTCAGGCTAATGTCATGGCATGACACCAAGTCAGTCTGATAAGAGGATGGGAAGACTGTGCAAGTTGCTACTCCCAAAATTCAGGAACCAGAACCAAGGTATAAAGTCTGAGTAATCAATGTGTTCAAATATTTATATATGGGGGGCTCCATAACTAAGGAGAAGTAGCCTCCATTTTTAGACTGGACTTAGAAAACCAAGCAGCAGACCCAGGTTTAGGATTGGGACATTGCTCCACAACAAAGCAGCAAAATGGAAAACACACTGAGACTGAAGCTGAATTTCTGGGGATATCCTCCAGGATAATGCAGATTAGTATAGTTCTATTTTTTATATTTTAAGAAAACTGTCAGGTACTTTAGGAAGCAGCTTTCTCTTAGTCAACCACTCCTATCTTCTTTAATTTGGCCTCATTTTACAATTTTCTTTTTCTTTTTTTTAGTCAGAATCTCACTCTGTCACCTGTGCTGAGTCGTGGCATCATAGCTCACAGCAACCTCACACTCCTGGGCTCATTGATCCTCTTGCCTCAGTCTCCCATGTAGCTATAGGCACCTGCCACAATGCCCGGCTAGTTTTTCTATTTTTATAGTAGAGATGAGTTTCACTTTACTCAGGTGTGTCAAACTTCTGAGTTCAGGCAATCTACCCACGTCGACCTCCTAAAGTAGCAGTTCTCAACCTGTGTTGAGACCCATCGGAACTGTATTAAAGGGTTGCAGCATTAGGAAGGTTGAGAACCACTGTCCCAGAGTGTTAAGGTTATTGGTGTGAGCCATGCATCTGCCCATCTTATGATTTTGAATGCCATTAGAATCTCCTTTTTCCTGTATAATTTGATTTCTCAATTACCAATCTCCAAGTGAAGAGACACGAGCTCCATGTTCATACTCTATATTTCTGGAGGCTGTATTTGGCAAAACCCAAAATTTCTATGCTAAGAGAGACAACTTAGATCACAGGTCTGCCCTACCCACCCTCCTCTGTCCTGAAGGTCTCCCTCTTAGTCTGCATTTGGGCAATGGCTTGTGTGTGGATCTCGGTGTCAAAATTTTGTGTACATCTGTAAAACATAGTGAAAGATTTTCTTATAAAGAGGGGAAAAAACTCTCCACCATTATTTCTTGTGTCTAATCCTTACATTCAGGTTGCCGGATTTCTGACTAGGCTCGTTAATTTACTTAATTATTAGATTTTAGAAATAATTGAACCCTCAATTTAAAAAGCCTTGGGGCATAGCTCAATAAAAACTTACATTAAAATATCAATGAGCAGCTGAAATAATAACAAAAATAAAACCTATCTGCATAAAACTGCATGCCTTGCCCTCTACTTTGTCTGGACAGACCAATTTATAAGAACAAGTTTAGCGTCCTGCCATAAAAGCAATCTGTCAGAGCTCCCTTAGACCTGGCATGCACAGCTTTAATAGACATGTTTGTTGTTGATGTGTGCTGCCTCTAACATTTTAAATTAGAAATTGGGGAAGTGTTGGGCCTTTTGGGGGGTTTTAGAGATCGTGCATCATGGGGATTAAACCTGACAGCATCACAAGTTGTTGGGTATATCACATAATTTATCACAGTCATAATTTTCAAATTTAAGATAATTTTTTTGGAGTAGATGTTTCTTTTTAGTGGGAAATTTTTTTGAGTCTATGAGAAAAGGCATCAAGGACTTATAGCAATACCAAGCACATGGAACTTTGTTGTCATTTTGTATCTTGCATATCTTTTTTTTTTTTTATTTCCTTGCCCTTTCTTTTTATTTATTTATTTATTTATTTATTTATTTATTTATTTATTCATTTTATTGAATCATAGCTGTTTACAATAATTCAATCATGGGGTACAGTGTGCGGGCTTCACATACAATCTGAGATATTTGTATCAACCTGATTGACATAACATTCATGAGATTTTCTCATTTGCTATGTGAAAACATTTCTGATCCGTATTTAGAAGTTTTCTCCTGACCCTTCTATTGTTCAAAACAGCTGGCTATTCGGTTTGTTCTCCAAACTTTAGAATCATATAACCATTAGCAGTTCATATTCACTTAGAATCCATGGGCCCAAAGTGATTTATGGAAGTTTATACAACATTGAGAAGATGGGATCCTTGCCCTTGAAGTAGTTATAGCAGAACTTTTGTTTTGAAGTACGCTTAGTTATAACAGACTCCTTTTCCATATGCAGAAAGATCTCCCATAAATAATTAGCTGCAGACACAAAACAATTAGGTGGTTAAAACCTCATAAAATGTGGTTGTTGGTTAATTGGCTCATATTCTCATTCTGATATTTGCATCTACCACCTTACCACCTGCAAAATTTTAGCTCAAAAAAAAAAAAAATAGAAGAGATATTTCAAATATACGGCCTGGCAAGTGTAGTCTAAATAGTCAGTGTGACCTGCATTTTCTATGGGCACCCTTAATAGCACTCAAAAATGCACAAGCTTATGGAAATATAAAATGCTAATTTCTGGATAGCACCTCTTTTTCAGGAAGAATAATGAACACTAGAGACTTAGACAACACCCAGTCTTCATGTCAATTTTCTTCATGAACCCGTTTTTCTCTATGGGTTCATCTTCTCAGGCCTTTTACTCCTGAAAGCACTGCGTTATATTTTCTTTTGAGTGTTTCTTTTTAGATGAATATAAGAGTACAGATGATCAGGATATATCATGTGCATTCGTTATGTAGAGCCCAAGTTGTATCCTTTCAGTTTCTAAACACCTCTGCTGTGGTACGGTGCATATACGTTGGAGCATATATGTTAAGTAGGCTACATATTAGTGAAGCATATTTGGTTTGAGTGGATTTTCCCATTTTGTCATGGTTTGAACTGAATTATTCACTTTTTCCCAAAGTTCTTCCTAGTCACCAACTCCTCTTTAGCCATTCAGAGTCTGAGAATCCTAAACACACTTTTTTTCTTTAATTAATCTATTATGTAAAATTTGAAATCAGAATTATTCCACTTAGGTCTGATTTACTCGGCTACACAAGTCCAGATCCTTTGTGTATCTGCTTAAATGCCAAAGGGCACATGGTATTTAGAAAGCTAACATGGTTACAAAAGAGATATCTTAGCTATGACTCTTATGGATTGGCATCTTTCTCAGCCATGAGTGGCTTTAAAATTATTAGCCACATCTCTGGAATCCAAAATGATGGAAGTATGGAAGTGTGATATTCGGGGGGCAAGGGAGAAAAAAACACCCTAAATTTGTCTAGAGATGTTCAGATCTGGAGTCAATGTCCACCAAAGGGACAACATCTCTTTAAGAAACAAGGAGTATTTACAGATTCTTCCCTAACATTTTTTCTTGTGAAGACTGCTGGGTATTAGTTTCCAACTTGTTGCTTAAATTGCTGAGTTATGATTGTGTTTAAATATATACAGTGAGCTCCATAATCGAGGAGAAGCTGCTTCTCGAGAAGAAGAAGCATAATCGAGGAGAAGCTGGTTTTAGCACCTGTTTGCTCATTGGATATTTGCTTTCTTGCCATCCATTTTTGAAGGTCCTGACACCATCAGATCACAGTGTGCCAAGGTAAGAATTGAAGCTGCTTCTCAGAAACTTGGGCAGCTTTTGACATTTATACTTAAAGAATTCATTTCCAAAGCAACAATAGGAGGAGGAGGGTATGGGAAGAAAAGGAGGAAAAGATAGGAGCAGAAAACATAGGGAGAGGAGAAGGAAAGAAAGAGGGAATGGTGCAAGAAGAATGAGAGGAAGAGGAAAGAGAAGAAAAGAAGAAAAAAAGTATCTCTGTGCAACTGAGTGGTAGATCACCTGATTCACAAATCTAAGCCTCTCTCTTTTTCTTCTCTCTAGATCCCTTATTGTGGTATTGCCATATCAGAGTGTCTGGGGAGCGAGAGAAAAAGAAAAGTTAGAAGAAAGAAAAGTGAAAAGAAAGCCTTTTGAATATCAGAGCCAATATGGGCTGAACTAGATGCAGAGGGAATAGATGAAAGCCCAGCTCAGACCAATATGCAACAACTGGCATTAAAAATGAATTTACAGGAAGTTACCTGGACAGCTGTCCTGAAATTCCAACACCAAGTTCTATTTGTCCTTTACTGACAAAAGAACACTCTTCTTGGACACAGAATGAAGGCTGTATTGAGATATTAACAGACATATTCTACTCTCTCTTTTTAATTGTAGTTTCAAGATCTTTTAAACATAGGGTGAAATACATTTACATTAACTGTACTCTTAGAGATCTCAATTGAAGTATGTTTCACAGAGAATGAGAAAAAAATGTTAAGAACTGTATTTGTGCAGGTGTTGGTGAAAGAAAAAAGTTTAAAATCACTTCTCTTAATTATCTCCAGAAAATATAATGGTAGAAACACATTTGCCAAAGAGAAGGATAGGTGCTGTGTGAATCAAGGTTAATATAGCTAAACTTTCGAAGGAGGTCAGATCTAATATCTATTTCCTTTATTTCCAGGGATAACTTTGTAACTTATTTTTCATGGAAAAGTGATACCAGGGAAGAAGTCAAAAAGATTTATAAAATTAAAGTTAAATTTTATTTTAGGAGAGGTTACTGACTACATGCACATCCTCCCTCCTTCCCAAACCCTCAATAAAGATGGTAATGGAGAGAAATGAGTGACAATAGATATAAATCTACAAAATCCCAAGGCATTGGAAATCAGAGATTTGGCCACTTTTCCATAAGCCAGAGCATACAGGAGAGTGTTGCCTTATGAAGCCATCCAGGAACACACAGCTCAGAATGAGTACAGAGGGAATGAACCTGGGAGAACTGGGCTGGTTTGTGGGTTCCAAAGAAGTTCTGGTGTTAGCCTGCGAGGAGTATATGAGCCTGAAAGAGAGGGATTAAATGATGATCAGCAGTCAACTTCCCCCCCATCCCAGCAGGCAGAATGCCTGGCCCCTTGGTGTTCACTCCAGGTTAAAATATGTATACTACAGTCATTTTCTAAAGAAGGACAGTATAGGGAGAAGGATTCAAATTATAGAAAAAAGGCTCTTCTTCTGGCATTTAGGAGTCTTTGCATGGCTCTAAATTAAAGCCAATTAATCAACAAGCCTCCACAGTGTGTTCGGAGCTGTAAGTCAATTCAGACTTATTCATTTCTCATTCTTTTCTTTAAAAAATTTCAAAATATTAATGGGGTACCAATGTTTTTGGTGAGCACCTGCTTGCTCATTGGATCGTTGTAATGCTAGAGTCATAGTTATAGGTGTGCCTATCACTCAAATACCATGTAGTGTTCATTGTATCCATTCGGTAGGTTTGCATCCTCTCCTCCTCGCCCCTCCCACCTGCTTGATTTCCATTGAGTGTTACTTTCCTCTGGACACATGTGCTTATCAGTCAGTTCCAATTTACTAATGAGTACATATGTTGTTTGTTCAATCATGAGATACTTCATTTAGGGGGATCTCTAGTTCAATGCAACTTGTTACAAAAGGCATTAATACATCCTTTAAATGGCTGAATAGTACTCTATGGTATACATGTGCCACATTTTATTAATGCTCCATGAATTGGTGAGCAATTGGGTTGATTCCACATCTTTGCAATTGTGAATTGTGTTGCAATAAACATTCAAATGCAAGTGTCTTTTTGATAGAAAGCCTTCTTTTCCTTTGGGTAATGAGATTTCTGGATCAAATGGTAGGTATACTTTAGTTCTTTGAGGTATCTCATACTCTTTTCCAGAGAGGGTATGCCATTTTTCAGTCCCCCCAACAGTGTATAAGTGTTCCTTTCTCTCTGCATCCATGAAAACATCTATTGTTTTTTTATTTTTAATAAAAGCATTCTAACATGGGTAAGGTGATATCTCATTATGTTTTTCATTTGCATTCCCTTGATGATTGGAACTTAAAGAAATGAGTCATTTAAGGAACTTCAAAAAACAGCAGAAAGAAATGGCTATAGACTAAACTAAGGAGAAGAAAGAATATTAGAATTGAAGACAAAGCACCTGAAATAACACAGTCATCCCAAGTCTGAGGCATCACCAAGAGAGATATGGAAGTACCTAAAGAAAACTAACATTTGAATTATAGGTATCCCTGAGGTAGGAGAAGAAAAACCAAAAAGCATGGAAAATCTTTTTGAGAAGAACTTCTCTGATATTACTAGAAATTCAGAAATACAGATACAAGATAGACATTTAGCTCTGGGAAAATTCATAGCAAATAGTATATTACCAAAATACATAGTAATCAACTTGACCAAAGTCAAAATGAAAGAGAAAATTCTATAAGCAGCTAGACACAGGCAACAACTGACTTCCCAAAAACAAATCCATTAAAGAAACAGTAGAGTTCATAATGGAAACCTTACAAGCCAGAAGCGAGTGGGTTCCATCTTCCATCTTTTTAAACAGAACAACTTCCAGCCTAGTATTTTGTATCCTGCAAAACTAAGCTTCACATATGATGGAGAAATTAAGTCTTTTCCAGATAAACAAACAGTTGGGGAATTTGTCATGGCCAAATTTCCCTGCAGGAAATACTCAGAACAACATCATAGATACCTACCAGTGTAAAATCATCCATGAGAGCTAAAGCTCACAACTCTGATAAAACAGTAGCACAAGAGGGGAAATAAGGTACTAACCAACATGATGACCAGGTCAGCATGACAACTCTATCTCTTAATGCTAACAGTTTAAATGTATCATTCAAAATACACAGGCTGGTTGAATAGATGAAAAAACAACCCAAGTATATGTTGTCTCCAGGAAACACATCTAAACTCAGAAGAACACCACAGATTCACTATGAAGGTATGAAATAAGTATTCCACATAAATGGAAACCAAAAAAGAGCAGACATAGCCATTCTCATATCAGATAAAATTGACTTTAAATCAACAAAGATAAAGAAAGACAAGGAGCATCATTATATAATGTAAATGGACCAATTCAACAAGAAGAATTAAGAGGGTGGCGCCTGTGGCTCAAAGGAGTAGGGCACCAGCTCCATATACCAGAGGTGATGGGTTCAAACCCAGCCCTGGCCAAAAACTGTAAGAAAATAAAAAAGAAGAAGACTTAACAATCCTAAACATATAGGCATTAAGCAAAACAGGTTCCAGATACATAAAGCAAATTTTACTAGAACTAACTAGTACGGAAATAAATAACATAATTGCTAGAGACCTTAACACCCCACTGTCAGAGCTAGACAAATCATAAATGCAGAAAACAAATAAATAAACACTGGACCTAACCCAGACTTTAAATAAAATGGACCTAACAGACACTTAAAGAACATTCTACTCAAAACTACGAAATATACATTTTTCTCATCAGCACATGGGGCATCCTCAAAGACTGATCATATCCTAAGACACAAAACAGGCCTCAACAAAATCAAAGAAATTGAAATCAGATCATGTATCTTCCCAGAACACAATGGAATAAAACTAGAAATCAATCACAAGAGAAACACTAGAACCTATAAAAACTCATGAGAATTAAACAACCTGATACTGAATGATTATTGGTCAAGAATGAAATTAAGATGGAAATCAAAAGATCTTTTGAACAGAATGACAAAGGGGACACAAGCTAGCAAAATCTTTGGGACTCAGCAAAAGCATTCCTCGGGGGGAAATTCATAGCCTTAAATGCCCAAGTCAAAAGAAAGAAAGATGACAAATTAACAACCTAACATCACAACTCAAGAACCTCAAGAAAGAAAACCAAAGCCAGCATATGAAAAGAAATAACAAAAGTCAGAGAAGAATCAATTGAAATGATAACAAAATAAAACAAAAAATGATACAGAAGATCAATGCAAAAAAAAAAGTTTGTTCTTTGAAAAATTAAACAAAATTGACAGACCACTTGCTAGATTAATCAGAAATAATAGAGAAAGGACCCAAATAACCTCAATAAGAAATGAAAATGGGGGAAATTCCTGTGGCTCAAAGGAGTAGGGCACTGGTCCCATATGCAGGGTTGAAACCCAACCCTGGCCAAAAAACTGCAAAAAAAAAAAGAAAGAAAGAAAGAAAGAAATGAAAGTGGGAACATTACAACTGGTACTAAAGAAATACAAAACACCATCCATTATTTCTCTCTCTGGACGGGAGCTTCTGCTGAAAGCTGGCTTCAGTTGGCCATCTTGCATATCCAAAGTATTCAGCTCTACTATGAAACCAATATATAAGCACCTACTTTTCCATATGAAGGCTATAACCCAACTACAGCCCAAGATGAGAGGAAAAGGGAAGGGGGAGGAGAAAAGAGGGAGGAGGTTAGGTGAAGGTAGGGTAATTGGTCAGACCACACCTCTGGTGCATTTTACAAGGGCACATGTCAAATCTACTAATTGTAGAGTATAAATGTCTTAACATAATAATAAAGAAAGTGTAGTGAAGGCTATGTTAACCAGTTTGATGAAAGTATTTCAAATGGTATATAAAACCAGCACATTGCAGCCCATAAATGCATTAATGTACACAGTTATGACTTAATAAAGAAAAAAAAATCATCCATGAATAACATGTGAATTTCTGCACACATAAACAAGAAAACATAGAAGAATTGGACATTTCTCATTCTAAAGGGGGACTACATGAGAAAATAGATTAAAGACCTGTTACATTTCCCAAAGACATGTGTGCTGTATTTATTCTAAGAAAGAAAAAAATTGAGAGTTGATTGAAAATTACCTTGATTTAAACCTGGGGGGTGATTAAGATTTGTAAAGTGTGGGGAACATGTGTGGGTCATTATTATTACCTTTGAAAGAGAAAAATATCTTTCTAATTGAACTTTAATCTTATAAAAATGCTTTTATTGGCTTCTTATAACTTACTTGTATAAACATGTTCTATTATTGAATCAACTCTAGCAGAATACTTATATTTCAGCTGATAATGCTTAACATCTGAAACTCATTTATATAGCCAGTATTTTTGTAAGTATTAATATTTCTCTTAGAGTACCAGCACTTCCCGGTATCTGTCAAGAAAACAGTTTTGTAGGCTATTCCTTTGGAAAATGCAATTTTATAAAATCTGGCTAAATAAATCTAAAGTTTATTTAGCCTATGTTTTCACAGATTTATATATCATCATGTTTCTTTCTGCATAACTCTTACTAAAACAAATGGATGTGTTAATATTCTCAGAAACCAATATTTTAAATATCTCAAATGTTTGGTAACATAGATGAATAATCTTAATAATTGATTAAATTTTCTGTTTCATTTTTGAAGACCGTGATAATGTGTAAATAAAACCTATCCGTCTTGGTTTATAAGGCAAAAGAGAACACAGTGAAAAATTTTTTGAAAATGTAAAGGAAAGATATGAAACGATTTTGTATTACTCATTCTCCAATTTGAATGAGCAGAATTTAGTAATAATGAAATTTCTATTCAACATTATGCATAAAAAGATGTAGTAATAGGCAGTTTTGAGTGAAGCCTTTGAATTTTTGGAGTTCTGATACTGTAACTTATTTGACTTTAGAAGGTAAGAAGAAACTAGAGGAGAAAAGAAAGAAACCAGGATGGAATTCTTAGGCTTCCTATGCTTCAAGGCAATCATTGGAGTCTCCAAAGTTCAAACTCCGATCATCTAATTACAGACAATTCAGGCATCTGGGTACCCAACAAGTACATAGAGAATGGTAAGGTTTAGAGAGAGACTATAGAAGAAAGCATCCCTCGTGGTCCAAATAGAGCCTTTGAAGCTGGCAAAAATCCAAAAATGAAAAGATCCAGTGAGAGTCCAGAGCACTAATTAATCAATTCACTGATCAGAAGGATCACGACATTCTAATTGCTATTACTTTCTTTAGAAAATGTTTCTTTGGGGGGGAAAACGAAAAAAAAATTAACTGGAGAAGGAGAAAAGAGAAAAGAAGGGTGGTATGAAGGAGGACAGCAGACCGCAATGTGGGAAAACAGTGCTAGAAAACTGCTGCCCATGAACAGCCACTGTGGTGACATCAGAGAGGAAATGGCAAGGGACTACACACTTATTGAGCACCACTGGTTAGAGGTTCTGAATTGGATCACTTGCTTTCTTAATGCATTCTTCTACTGTTAACAACTTTGTTGACTATTCAGTATTATTCCCACTTCTCACATGCTCTTAAGAGCTCACCTTAATTTCACTTACAGTAAGTGCATTTGCAGTCAGGGACCTATGTCTCAAGTGCCCACAATTATTCCTCTCTGCACCCCAACAAGGAGGAAATACAACACCTGACCACAACACAAAATAGCCTTGCTGGTGAATGCTAGCACAAGGCCATCCACTGGACGTCAAGTTGGCTTTGGTCAAAAGGGTATCTGTATGTTGATAGCTGGTAGGGTGTTTAGATGATATTTTGAAAGGATGTCAATCAATAGAGTTCATGGTTTAAGGAGCAGGTTAGAGAAGGGTTAGGTTATTAATATTGATGAAAACAGTTTTCAACATAAGTTCAGTTTAAAAATTTAGGGAAATGTGAGTAATAATGGTTTTCATAAACAGAATTACTAATAAAAAAGATCGAGATACACATCTTTTAAATATTCCAAATGCAAATAATTCTTTCATCAAAAATGGCAGATTCTCTGTTCATGTCAGGTAAGAGAATATATTCTTCATATTTCTTTGTCCTGTAAATATTATATCTTGTTGCTCATGGATAACTGACAATAGGATTTATTTTCCCATTAATGTTGTGTGAATCCAGCCACCCCCATTCCATCCATCCACACCTTTTCTGCCAATAAATACAGGAAAATTTACAGGGAACATAGATCATCTCCCATTGGGTTTTCTTTAATACCTCATGCTGGATGCATTGGGACTGGGTTTCCTGGAATGCTGTCAAAGCAAATTTCACTTTTGTGTTTTAAGAAGGAGATGAAGAAAGAGAGGTTGGGGAGAGGAAGGGAGGAAAGGAAGAAGGAAGGAGGGAAGGACACAAGGAGATGCACAAGGACCAAGTTCCCTGACGCATTGTCAAAGCAAATTTGCTTCACCTGAGACAAGAAAGAAATATTGAAAAAAGAAGAAAGGAGAGTAACAGAAAAGGAAAGAGAACATAAATAAAGGTGAAGAGGCAAGTGAAGGAAGGGAGAGAGGGAAGGATAAAACCATGGAGGGAAGGAAGAAAAAATAGAGGGTGGAAGGAAAAGAGGAAAGAGAGGAAAGATGCTCAAGGATGAAGTTTTCTGGAACACTGTGAAAACAAAATTTTCTTCATCCGTAACATGAAAAAAGAGAAGATGAGAAGGAAGGAGAGAGTGGTAGGGAGAGAAAAATGAAAAGAAGGAAGGAAGGAGGGATGGAGGACGGAAATGAAGGCAAGGGGGAATGAAAGAGGGAAGCAGAAGGAGGAAGGAAGGGAGGTGACATAAAGCAAAATGCTACTCTCAAGGAAGATAACCTTTCTTGCAAACAAGTGGTGCGAATGAGTGAGGGTAGGCTAGCCATGTCCCTGTGCTCTTTGGACAGAGGTCAGAAGAGTTGGGTTCTACTCTTCACAGCCTTAAGCAAGTCCCTTAACCAGATACACTTCCTTTTCCAACTTGAAACTCTTAATCTAGAGGAAAGCATGCTGACATCGGCCAGGAAGGAGAGAATATGGACATTTGTGAAAGACCTGAAATAGTTAAAAGCATGCCCAGGCTTGGGAAAGGCTCACTGGGGCCCATGTTTTCCCAGCCTGTGACCTGCAGGCACACACCTGGGCTCGCTCAGGTTACATCCCCCTCCCTCCCACCCACAGGTCAGGCCCTGGTCAATGACAGACCTAGGACCCTCCATAATTAAGCATACCAATCACCTAAAGCAACAAGAGGGTATTAGGGGATATTGGATGTCACTCAGTCTCTCTTTAGACTTCCTTTCCGTTTAATTATTTCAAAAGAAAAACACTAACTGTTAAAAAAGGTCAAAAATAACAAAAACAAAGCCCCTTAAAGGAGCAGATATCTGTAAAGAGTAAGTAATAACTGCTTAGGCTTCTAACTGCCCTGTGTTTGCTGCTAAATTTGGTGCCAGGTGGAATCTAGGCAGCTCTGGATTATCTATTCCATTCACTTGCCCCACTGATGCCTCATTTGCAAAATGTCAGTGACCAGTCGCCATCCGGTTTTATGAAAAACTGTTTGGAAATTCTTATTTAATTCTTTCTTGCGTAGAATCATTTTGTAGCTGTTGTTGCTATTGCTTCTCCTTAAATCGAAGAAGCTAGCGGATGTTTAAAAACATTAATGTTGCCTTCCTATTTAAGGAGAGAGCTTCTTAAGAAAAGTTCCCAAATCACTAATGGCTTTGGAGAATTTACTCCAGTAAAGAGAAGGAAGGGAAGCTTTCATTTATCCAATGAGAATCACAGGTACATTGTTTAGCCTCCAGCTAAACAATCTGATGAGTCAATCTCAAGTTCATAATCTATCTTATGCAAAACCTGTCACAAGGATTTAAATATAACAGAGGTTTTGCTTTTCCATTCATCAAAAAGTAGAGTATGGAAGATGAACTAATGATATTTGATTTTTTTAAATTTTAAATTAGTTGCTATTATTCTATATGAATTTCCTCGTCCATCCTCTCTTGTTTCATTTCATAGATAGTGATTCCTTCAAAATACTACTCAATGGTGTTAACAATATCTGCCTCAGAATATTACTTCACACTCTGCCTCTTTCGAATTTTTTGACAAGCCTGCATTGTATCTGCATTGTTATTATTAATATTCCCATGAGGAAACAAACAGTGAGAGAGGTTATGACTTCCTCAAGACCATGCAGTGAAACCCACTCTAAACTCTATAAACCCATTTTCTTGCTAGTACAGAGTCCTTAAAAGTGAAGTCTGAATTAGGTAACTCCTGTACCAATTCTTACAGTGCTTTGGTCTTCCCACTCACCACCTTTTACATACACAGTGGCTATTTCCTAAGATACTTCCAGCCCTCTTGGCTAATGTCATGAGCCCTAATTTCTTATCACACCCTTTCATTTTTGGTAATTCTATTCCCTGTTTTCTGTTTTTCCCTTGCTGCAAGATGTCAATCAACTAATCTGAAAACCTAAACTGTATGCATATTATTATGTGATAATAGCATGATTATCAAGTCATAGTAACTATTTTTGTGGTCTGGCAGGGTTCTCCTAAATAAAAATCCTAGTCCAATGAATTTAATAATGATGAGAATTAAAATTGTAATGTTAGATTAACTCAAACATATTATTAGTTTAATAACCCACAACCTGAATAATTTAGGTAGGTAGCCATCTACCCTACTTTCATAAGATAGTCCTGGCCAAATATGGAGACCAATATTTAGATCAAATTTGTTAATAAACACAAGTAATCATATATATATGTGTGTATCCATGAAAGTAATATAACGATGTGTGAAATGAATGGAATTAGATTTTGTTTCCCTTGGAGAAGGAGGAGAAGATTGAGGATTTAGCTTTAGTGGAAGAAAAGATTTAGGCTTGAGTTCCAGCTCAGTCATTTATAAACACTGTGACCTTTAGTAGTATGTTGTTAGTTCTTTTGGATCTCAGATTTAGCATCAAAAGAGAAAATGAAAACAAAATTTGAAAAAGAAATGACCACATCTCCCATACACTAATGTTATAGTATTAAAAGTAATGCATGTAAATGTAAAAGAGGTAAAGGGATCTATTAACTATAGAGTATAAATGTCTTAACACAATAATTAAGTAAACAAGATGAGGTGTATATTAACCAGCATGATGTAAGCATTCCTAATTCTATACGAAATCAGCACATTGTATCCCATAAATGCTTTAATGTATACATGATCTATGTGTTTATGATTTAATTTAAAAAGTCTTTAAAACTCATAGATCAGTGCCCAGCACATAGTAGGCTTTCAAAAAATGAAGGCTTCTAGCCATAAAAAGGCAAGTTGCTGTTTTATATCCTCTGCAGTGAGAATAAACTTGAATTAAAAATTGACTATGAAATGACAGCAGTTCAGAAAATCAGAAGCTAAATATTTTCTAGAAGATTTGGATTTTCCCTTCCCTAGGGCAAGGTATTTCATAGACAGGAAATGACAATCAACCAACCCCTCCTTAGGAGAAATGTAGAGTTTGTTGTCTGAAAAATTAATACCATAGCTTCAAATTAAGCTCACTGCATGTAAAGCAAACTTGACTTTTAATCTTTCTTAGTCCTTACAAATAAAAGTTAGAGTTTTGGTGAACAGATTCTTTCTATTAAACTCTAAACTTCACCAGCATAATTAAGACTCATTTAGAGTACAATTAACTTTGACATGTGGCAGGAGAGGCCGTAGTTAATTCCTTTTCCTTATTAACTTGGATGTGTTGAGATGTGTTTCTGGGATGGAGCAAGGAAGCCTGGTGCTCTTCACCCATGTTGTAAACATGTCTGTTTTCAGGCTTAGGCTTCCCCCAAAGAATACAGCCACTGGGTAGCCGGCCCATCCCATTCCCTATCTTGAGAATGCATAGAACTGTTCAAGTGCAGCGCTGAATGGGTTGTCAGAAGGCATGGAGCACAACTTCCCATCCAGGGGAGATGCTTCCTCTGTGTTCCCAGGAAAACTTTTTAGGAGGAAAATTGGAGCTTAATATAAATGTACTTTAAGCAAAGAGTGGTACTCGATCTAAGCAGATGATTTTAGGCTTGCCTCGTTTTTCTGGAGATACCAGGAATTACCTATTCCTAATACAAAAAATAGATCCTATTACTGAGAAGAGTAGTAGGGTATATGGGAAATGACTTTCTAGACAAAAATGGAAAGGACATTTAAATTAGTTTTGACACAGTGTACACTGGCTTTTTGCTTAATTAATAAAAACAAATAATTTACTATTTGATGCACATATAAAGTGCATCCTTATTTTCTCCTTGATAATTTGGGTAAAAAGGTATGCATTATATAGTAAAAATACAGTACGTTCTTCACCCCGAGTTCCATGAAAACAGTGTTGCTGTCATCTTATTCATTGTTGTTACCGACCTATATTAATTATATGCATTTAAATTCTATAAATAGAAATTAGAAAGGTGGCATTCTGGTTAATAGAATTTTTCAAGGCATTGAAGTTCTATTTTAGCTTTCTGGTGATGTATTTGTTTATAAACTTTTTCAATTATAGAGATATTGTATGTTTACCATAGATAATTTAAAAAGTATAGAAAATGAGGAAGAAATAATAAAAATTACCCATTATCCCTCCATCTACTCCAGGTTAAGGGCCATGAATATTTTGGATTTCTTTCTAATCTTCTGCACTGGTGTTTGTGTACATATATTGATTTTGCAGATAGAGGGACACATTGAGTCCTTTCTTATTTCACTGAAAGTGATTTCATATACACTTCTCAATGCCAATTGATATCATCAAGGTAAGACATGACTGACTATATATTATTTAGTAGTAGTAGTATTACTAAATTTTTGATAAATGTCAATAGCAACATTTTACATAAACTGGGAAAAGTCAGATTAATTAAGCATGATAATGGAAACTTTCATCAAGGGTAAAGACAGAGTTAAGTCCCTACCTTACATTATATGCTAAAATAAGTGACCATTATGATCAAATGTAAAAATTAAAATCTAAAAAATCTATATGTGTAATGAAACATAAAACAAAAGACTAAAAATTATAAAAAAAATTAACAATATAAAATTTTAATTAAATTAGGAATAATATTTGAGACATTTAAAAATCCAGTATATGTAAATATGTAACATGGAAATATAACCAGAATATGAAATAATTATAAATTAGAAATAGATGCACATCTTTAAGAAAAATGTATAAAGTAAATTGAGGCAAATTTCAGAAAGGAAATACAAAATATTCCAATTTGGTAGCAAAGAAATATGCTCCTTGTTGGCGCCTGTAGCTCCCTGGGTAGGGCACTGGCCAGATACACCAAAGCTGGTGGGTTTGAACCAGGCCTGGCCACCTTAAACAACAATGACAACTGCAATAAATAAGTAAGTAAAATAAAATAGCTAGGGGTTGTGGTGGGCACCTGTAGTTACAGATACTTGGGAGGCTGAGGCAAGAGGATTGCGTAAGCCCAAGACTTTGAGGTTGCTGTGAACTGCGACACCATGGCACACTACCAAGGGCGACAACTTGAGATTCTGTCAATTAAAAATGAAATGCTCCTTACATGCCACTTTCTAATTTTTTATGTACTTATTCTTCAAATCAAATCACTCTCTAACACTATGGCTAAATGGTCACTACAAAAGTTTTGAGACAGAATGCTATGGTCCGTTATTTCATTTCCAAGCAACATATTGACAGCACCCTTTCTGATTCAACCACGCAAGTTTCAACTTCCTTGGCTTATTGGTGTTGCTGGGAGGTCTTCATTTGTTTCCAACCTTATGAATTGTACATTTCTTGATTTTTTGGTATCTTAAAACTTTTGTAATGATTGAAGGATAAATAATATTTGTTTAGATGTACCCTATTTTGCTGTGTATAGTGTGATCTCATGTATAATGTACACTCAAGCTTTTTGCCCAAATTTTCAGGAAAAAAAAAGCTTTCATTTTAATTTTTTAATTCAAATGTTTAATTGTTATACTTGGGCACTTTTTTGTGTGTTATAGAGGAATTTTAGCATTTTTAAAACATTATGGTACAAGAAATTTAAAACATAAGAACATATACTTTACAAGGTACAAGAAATTTTGTGTGCCAATAACAAATTCATGATATTTATACATCATAGAAAGTCAAGAGCTCTTCGTCGTGGTCAATATCATAAACATCATCTTCTTCTTTTCTACATTACTGGTGTCTTCTGAAGAGTCACTTCGCTCATCCCAATAAATTTCATCATGCTCAGTTTCGTCCATAGCGTTGCTGATGCCACAGTTTTTAAATGATTCACAACTGTTTCCTTCTTGACACCATTACACAATCTTGGGATCCAGTCACAAACCTGGGTTATGGGTGCTTTCTTGATTCTGCTTGCAGGTGTTAAATCTTTACCAGCTGACTGCATCCACCAGGTCCACCCTTTCTTCATTAGGGCCCTAACAGGCTTGTTTGTTGACACCTCAGGAGGTTGCAATTGGCTGTTTAACCCACCAGGTAGCACAGCAAGTTGGGTTTTCAATTCTGCTCTGTCTGCTTTTGCACTTTGTATAACATGGGCTTTCGTTGCAAGTTTGACAAAGTATAAGTTCAACAAAACCTATATTCCTGGGTATTATTCTGCATATCATTATTAATTTGTAGACTTATATTTTTAATACATAAGCATTATTAATTTGTACAGTTATATTTTTAATTCATAAGCATAAATAAAAGAACTAAAAACATTTATATGGATTTGGAATTGGTATTACCCACGTATAAAGTGCATCCTTGTTTTCTCCTTGGTGATTTGAATAAAAAGGTATGCATTATATACGTCAAAATACAGTATGTTCTTCTCCCCAAGTTCCATGAAAACAGTATTGCTGTCATCTTATTCATTGTTGTTACCTATCTATATTAATTATATGCAAATTTTATATAATCCTTTACTTTTTTGCTCATGTCAACTAGGATGGCTCAGCTCATGTTGTAAATTGACTGGAGTGGCTTATCCTCCTGAAACCAGAAGGCAGGGCAGACCATGCTCTTCTTTTGAGAATGGTTTTGGTCTGAGATGGTATGAGCACCCACAAAATCTTACTTAAAGTCTCTCTTGCATCATAATTTTTAATGTTAGTTCGGCCAAAGGAAGTCATGCTGCAAGCACAAAGTCAAGGTTAGGGGAACATAATCCACCTTTTATAAGAGTATAGTACAGGCTCGGTGCCTGTGGCTCAATGGACTAAGGCGCCAGCCACGTACACCTGAGCTGGCAGGTTCGAATCCAGCCTGGGCCTGGCAAACAACAATGATGGCTGCAATGAAAAAAAATGGCCAGGTGTTGTGGCGGGCGCCTGTAGTCCCAGCTACTTGTGAGGCGGAGGCAAGAGATTCGCTTGAGCCCAGGAATTAGAGGGTTGCTGTGAGCTGTGATGCCATGGCACTCTACCCAGGGTGAGAGCTTGAGGTTCTGTCTCAAAAAAAAAAAAAAAAAGAGTATAGTACAACGTTCTACAGCAAAAGAGTTTAAATATATTTAAAATAAAGAATTAGAGTCAATTATCCAGCCCAGTATTTATGCAAAAAATATATATATATAAATTATTAAATATATAATGTATTATGTGTATATATTGTGTAAAATATATAATATATGCATTATATATTTATATGTAATACATATATATTTTATTTATATATGTTATATATGTAAATATAACAAGAACTGCTACTTTTATCAGTGAATTATTAATATACTTGATTATAATAGGCAGTCTTATTGAGAATGTTCAAAAGATAAGGCTTATATCCTCCTTTGGCCCAGTCATTTATTTCTAATAAAATGAACATTAGTTATAGCCAGAAATGTACTTAAAGTTTATTTCAAAGGATGTTTATTGCTGTATTATCTACGTTAGAGAAAAATAGAAATCAATCTACTCTTATTCTGAGATAATTCTTTGTTTTCTTACTGTATTTAATTTAACCTAATGTAGCCAATATTTTTTCATTTTTGCTATGAAGGCTTGCAACTTTGACCAACGAAAAGAAATACACTTTAAAAGAACCCTATTAAATCTTCTACAACTATTTGGATTTATTAGCTTAAAATTTTTTTATTGAGTAACTACTGAATTTCAAGAATAAATTGGTCATGTTCTTTCTGACCTTGAATCACTCAGATAAACAGCAGCTGTCTCAGGAGACAGTGTGTCTATAAAAGTCAGTACAGACAAAGAAGTGTAATAATAATGATATGTTCTGGATATTAAGGGGTTCAGACTAAGGACAACTGGGTCAGCTGGAAGAATCAGGGCAGAACCCTCAAGGAGGAAGAGTTAAAAATCTATGCTTTGGGTCTAAAGGTGATAAGAAGTGGTAAAGCTTAGCAAGGGTGAATCAATATCAGCACCTTTGAAAATGCCTTTGAAATTAGGATCTTTTGCCTATCTATATCCCACTGCTAGGGAGAAAAAGGGACGCATTTCTCAAGGCTTCTGGGGAAGATGGGAAGTTAGTTTTGTTAAGTAACCCTGAAACGGGACAGAGACATAGTCTATCTATTCGATAAGGCAGGGAGAACTGCAGTTAGCTTCTTATTTTGGCTTCAGGTTCTAGATCCTCGTTTTCATTTCTATTTTACAGTCCCAAATAAAATTCTGTAGCAAGGAGAGCAGGGTCCATTCACTTCTCTGGGTTGGCTGGAAAAGAAACTAATTGTAATATAATAGTCTTCTCTTATTTCATAATATCCAAACTATAAACTCATGGAAGACACTAGTTTCCCAAAGGCCCCTGTTTCAGACAGGAAGGACATTGAGTAAAGCGCACGGTGACGGCACCAGGAGGCTCATAGTTCTTATATTTCAGTCTTTCTTTTATTCATCCATCATTAATTTGTTTCGCGAATATTGCACTAGACACTGACAGGCTGCACTCTTTAGGTTCTTTAAAATGGTTTGGGATTGTACACATTTTGCTATTATGATCAAGTAACACCAGATTAACAAAAAGCAGGAAGGTGGTAAGCCATCTTCCAACCAAGCCCCGTCAGTACCCTTGGTTAATAAGTTAGAATCCCTGAATTTAGGGGACAGGGCTCTGCCCTTCAATTGCTATCACCCAGGATTCATAAGAACAGTCAGGAATTGAATGAATACAGAATTGTTCTCTGTCCTAAAATGTAAACGAGTGGAGGTTCACTTGAGTCAAAGCACCCACCACTTGTTTTGAATCATTTGGGGTAGAAATGGGCTTCCAGGGGTGGGACTGGGACCCCTGATTTGAGCAGCATCAGCAAAGAAAAAAAAGAAAACTCATCTTTATCTGGAATTAACTACAAATTCAATTAGAATAAAAATCCTTGCCCGCCCCGTGGAAAAGATTTTATACACAGAAAAGCAGATGTTCCAACAACATTGAGAGCACTTAGTGTAGCTGTGGATGGAATTTTCCATCTTGGAGGCCCAATCACTGGTGAAAGATACACACAGCCAGTTTCTCCAACTCACAAAACGGCTTCCATTTCCCATGCTCCTTTAATTAGATTTACTTCTTTAACCAAAGTAATACTGGGTTGAAAGAGGGAAGGGTGGGGTGGAGTGGGGGGGGGAAGGACTCTTAATACTGGCTTGGCAAGTTTGCAGAGAAGGTTAAAAGGTGAGGTTGAGCTCTATTTTGGGGTTTCTTCACAGATGAAGCATTTCTATTTATTGTGAGCTTTCTTTTCAGTTAGGGAAAAAACAGTAATAAAATTAATTGTTCAAGGTTATGCGGAGATCATACTTTAGTTCTATTTTCAGCTTAGAACAGATTATAGGACAACAGGTGCGTACATGGAAATCAGAAGATATTTGGGACAGACGTTCTGTAGTACTTTTTCACTGGGGGATGATAAATATGCGGAACGGCCTGTGAGGAGCACTCAGACCACAGTGGGGAATAGGGCACAGGCCTGGAAGGAGCCTCCACAGGCATCACTGACCTCTGTTTGGTTTCTGGAAATGTCTTCGCTTTGTGTTTTTTAAGCCTACCTTAATTTATATTTGTTAAACCAAAATAGAGGCATAAAAGCTTAAATCCACGTGACGATTCGTTCTTTATAGTTATGTCTGTTACTGAATAAGACAAAACAAACCCTTGTGAGGCTCAGTTTCAATTTCGTTCCAGACTCTGGTATTTAAATCTGTTGTAGTTTTGTTCAGATTCTTCTCATTAGGATTACAAGGGTCTCCTAACAGGTACTTACTTGTATTTCTGTTCTCCTTAACTCTCTTTTGGACTAATTCATGCCCCCAAATTGAGCAAGGCAAAGTTTTCTAAAATACAAATCTGGCTGTGAAAGTCCCTTGTTTAAAGTGGGTAAGGCTCCTTAAGGAAAAACATTTTAGCACTGTCTTCTTTACATCCTCCTCCTCTTTCTGGGGTCATTTCCTGCAGCCAGTTCCCATCCGCAATCTGCTTCTCTGGAATGTGTTAAACACTTCTTCATTTCATCCTTGTCCATTCAGCTCATTTCAAAACATATTTATTTAATGCCTCCTACTTTCATAGGCATTGGGGCCAGAATAATAAACAAAATAGATAAAGTCCCTGACCTCTTCTAGTGGGCAGCTTCTAGTGGAGAAAGATGAATGAGGAAAACTTTTAGACATGTGCGGTAAAGAGTGCTATGAAGGAGAGGAAAGAAGTGAAAGAGGAAAGAACAGTGCTTTGGATAGGGTGGTCAACTAAAGATCGTGAATGGGTGAAATGTTGTAAGGGCTGCAGCCTGTGCACCACCTCACAGCATCCAGAATTGGGGTGTAGAATTAACAAAGAATGGGGGCCAGCACTTGATGTTGAGAAGTGTGTTCTAATGTTCACCTAGGAGCTGTGGTTTCAGGCAAAGGCTTTTGCTTTAACTCTAGGCAGTATAGGAAGATGTTGGATGCAGAAGTTGTTTGAACTTGGTCATGTATTCAGTTTCCCTCTGATTTCTGAGTGAAGAAAAGATGACACATGGAAAAAGTGGAAGCAGGGAGGCTAAATAAAAGGCAATTGAGTGTGGCTTTATTGGAGATGGTAGCGAATGGTCAGGTGGGCTAACCATGGAAGGGGGAGCCTACAGGCTATCAGCATCATCATGCACCACATTCCCAGGCCCCAGAATGCCAAGTCGACTTCTATCCATTTATTAACCCAGATTTGCTCAGAGCAGGTTCCTGTACTCCCCAACACAATAAGTGCCTGGTCCCTGCCTGTGTCCCTAGGTACCCTGATGGCTCCACAGTAAAGTGCTTCCTTCTGTCCTCCCATGCCACCTTTGTGCTGTGAACTATATTCTCATTCTTATTTTCTTTATGTTTACCTCTTCCGATTACATTCTATTCATTTCCATATCCTAGGTTCTAGCATAGGTCCTTGATGAGTGCTGATGAAATAAATAAATGAATGACTCAATCAGTGAGTGAATAAACCAATGAAGGCATCCTTAGTAATAGAGTCCCATGGGGAAAAAGAAAACAGGAAAAGGTCATGTAAAGCATAGAATGATCACCTTTATTGATTAAATATCTCCTAACTCTCCTAAATAAGCATGGCTGTATGTTCTCAGCGGATTCAAACATTTCCTCAATGGTGATAATAAATGATACATGATATAGATATTTTTTAAATCCATCAACATGGTAGCTACAAATTCTTTTATCTTTTCTGAGTCTAGGGGTACCATATTAGGGAAGTGTTATAAAGTAAAGTGTCAAGTCCCATGAATGGATGCTCATCCAGAAAGCCAGTATTTAATAGTGTGGAGGAAGCAATGCAGGGCAAGGAAGCCATGGCCTCTAACCTTCTTGGGCTGCGTGCAGCGTGCAAGGGAAAGGTTGGTGAGAGACCAGTTTGGGGGATTTGGCTTGGGATGTCCTGGGAAGGGAGAATTAAGGGATATCTGGAATTTCAGGGTGTTGAAGATGTCAGGAATTTTGAGGACAGTTACTATAGCCTCTCAACTTAGAAACTTGCAAGTGCCTGAGAAATATGTGATAAAAGATGGAAATTTCTCTTTAATGGTGTTTTGTTAAATTTCACATATCTGGAATTCAGAGCCCTACTGTAAAAAGTTTTATGTAAAATATTAGATATGTAAATATAAATCCGGGAACACATACAGCTTAGTTTATAATCTGACACTGAGTTAGTATGTTTCTCCTGAGGTACTTAAAAAGTTAAGATCTTCCATGATCATTATTTCATTTGTATTTCGTCCTGACTACAGTTGGTGAAATAAGCAGGATAAGAATAGTTATGCCCATGTAACCACCAACAATGTAGGCTCAGAGTTGCTGAATACTTGTCCAAGGTTACATCAGATTCAAGAGACATAGTGAAAACTCTTGGAGTCCAAGCTCAGAGTAATATACTATGTTAAGTCTTAAGTCTTTCAGGTTTTTTTGTTTTGTTTTGTTTTGTTTACAAAACTTTTGATTTTGATACTTGCAGTTCTAAGAGCTAATACAGGGTGACCTTTAACCCAGTTATTCCTAAAGCAAAACTGTACTATGACAAACAGGACATTGATATCAACAAAGTCATGATAAGGAATATTTCGATCACTGCAAGGATCCTTCCTGCCTGCTTTTAACCACTCCCACTTTCCTCCCACCCTTGTCCTCTCCTTAATCTCCAATCTGTTTTCCCTTGCTGTAATTTTGTTATTTCAGTAACTTTATAAAAATGGAGTCAAATCCTATGGAATGTTTTAAATTTGTCATTTGTCACTCTGCCTAATTTCTGGATATTCACCCTGGTTGCTACATGTATCATCAGTGGATTGTTTTTATTAGTAGGCACAGATCACACTGTGCTTAACCCTTTGCCCCCTAGAGGATATCTGGATTGAGTTTTGGTTTGTATCCTTGTCTTTAGTTCTCAAAAATCTATGATGTGTCTGGCTATGAATTGCGTTGAGCTTATCTGAGATTCACTCACTTCTTAAATCTGCAGATTTATATCTTTTGCCAAATTTAGGAAAGTTTCAGCCATTATCTCTCAGACCATTTTTTCAGGCCTGCTCTCTTCTTTCCTTCTAAGACTTTGGGAGTCCAACCATTAGATTTTTGTTGTTGTGTTGGTGGTGGTTGCTGTAATTCCACAGGCCCTTGAGTTTCCTTTCTTTCATCTTCTTTTTCTTTTTTTCTTTTTTTTTCAGTGTATCTTTCTGTGCTATACAGAAAGGCAATTTATGTTGTTCTGTCTTCCAGTCTTCCACTTCACTGATTCTTCCTCTGTCTCCTCCATTCTGCTGTGGAGCCCAAGCACTGAGGTTTTTTTTTTTTTTTTGGTCATTGTATTTTTCAGTTCAAAAAAATTCCATTTGACTTCACTCATCTTTCTGTCTTCTGTATTTTTTGTGACTTCTTATTTCTGTGTTGAGGCTTCCCCCCCCCCCATTAGTTTAAAGAATATAAGTGCACAACGTTTGGGGAGGCTTTTCTTATTTGTGCCCATTATTATATTGGGATATTGACCCCTTTCTTTCAGGGAACTAACCTTGGTAATTTTCTTTGTGGCTTGAGATTCCTAGTAAGTTGACCCTCTTCTCTCCACATTTACATTTATTTTATACAAATCCTCCTATGTCTTTTATGTATGTAGAAAGAAGCATAGGGAAAATTATGTATACTCTATCATTAGTTGACTTTTTTCAAAGAAAATTTGTAAAAAAACGGAGGTGTCAATCATATATTTATGAGAATTTAATCTGAGTGTCATATTGCTACCATTTTAAAGACAAAATTCTTTTATCATACTGATATGGAGGCTTAAACTTAATCAATATTTTCATTAAAAAAAACCCTAAATGTAAAAATTAACCTCAAATCTCCAAGGAAGAAATTCCCTGAGCCCTTCTGTGTGTATACTGGAGTATTATTGCAGAAAGACACGTCACAAGGGACGTATCACAAGGGACATTGTAGAGGAAACTTAGGGGAAAGCAGACCTACCATTTTTAACCTTTAATTTCCCTCTTCATGTAACTGTGCAATAATACTCCATTCAAAAGATGCTAAGTCCAATGTACATTTTATTAGCCCTACCCTGTTAATTATAGAAAGGGCACTTATTTTAAGCATCAAAATAATATCATCATAAAGAGATGGATGCAGAATCTACAAAGGCTTCTGATGACCATTCCAACCATAAAATTTAATGTTTTTTCATTGTTGCTATCATTAAATTTTCCTAAATTTGAATGTTCCTTCTCAATGCAGAATAGCAAAAAGGATCCATTGTAAATTTAATACAGAAAATTTTAAAGGGTGGCAAACAGCTGGGTGATAGTAAAAAGGTTAGTGAACCAGTGGTTTGGTATGGCATAATGCCATAAACTAATTTTATTTTCCATAATACGTTTTCCAGAGGTTTTGGCCATGGGCCAGGATAATTAATAATCACTAATCCACTGGCTAGAATTTAGTTAAGGAGTTAATGCACCAAGTTTGAGATCAAAACTTTGAGCTAGGTTTTGCTAAGTCACTTGTATTATGTTTAAATGAAACATGTTTGTTGCACCGCTGATCCAAACTAACAATGTGCTAAGGCACTTGAGATAATTATCTATTTTACATCATTATAAATTAACTATATGAAGAAAAAAATGCCACATTTTTGCCTGCTTTGTCTTTCTGAGGGCTACCTATACTCAAGACAAATTTGAGTTTCAGAATTTTTACCCTTTAGAAGTTACCGCTCTGTCTTGAAAAGTATGCCTTGTTGAATAAATAAAGATGGATGCCTACTCTAAGTGTAAAAGAAAACATAGATTAGGTCTGACAATTAAGTTTGTGAACCATCCTAGAAAATGTGCTACATAACTCGTTGCTGAATATCACTCCAGTCAGCTCCAAATTACTCCCCTTAGGAAGCAATGCAACAGGGCAGCTCCTGTGGCTCAAGAAGTAGGGCACTGGCCCCATACACTGAGGGTGGCAGGTTCAAACCTGGCCCTGGCCAAAACTGCAAAAAACAAAACAAAACAAAAAGGAAGAAATGCAACAATACCTCTAGAGTCAAGTGCACACTTTAAGCCACCTTTTCTAGGATGAATTCATGAATTTAATTGTCATACCTCATGCATTGACAGCTCTGATGGCCATTCCTGGAAAAGAGTTCCAAAATTGCTTTACTGCCTGACCTCATATCTGTGTATATTTTCATCCTGTAAAATTAAAGATGGATACACAGGTTTTGCTTAAGCACTAAAAGTCTTCTCCTTTTCAATGACCAAGAAATACCAGAATGACTAGTATGTGGCTGTTCCTGTTTCTAAATATAACAATGCCATTTAAAATGCTCATGGAGAGGCATCTACTTTAGGTGACACTACCTTATAAAATTCGTAGTTCACCCTGATATGCTTTCTGAGTTTGCTTTAATATAGAAAATGTGCACTCCAAACCCACCTAGGTAAAATAGGGAAAAAGTCTAGACATCAGGAAAAAGCAACTAAGATGGGGCCATGAACTTGTTTTTTGGACACATCTCGGCACCTACCACCACCAGATTTCATAGTCTTCAATTCTCCTTCACAGTTCCCACTGACAAGAGGGTATTACATTTTGCTGACATCAGTGACCTGAAGTCACTGAATTATTCCCTTCTTTGGTTTACAGAGGAATAAACCAGTAATTAATTATATATCAGAACACGAGAATCGACCTGGCAATAATGTACAGGCTAGGAACGCTGTATTTACATATGTAGGTTATTTAAAGTATGTCTTGTTGAATAAATATTTAAAATACCTCCTTATTTAGCTTATAAACTGTTTGGACTGAGGCTGCAATGTGACTCATTGCCGAATGTTCAAAAGAGTGAGAGTGGTCAGAGATTTTCACTTCTGTTGGACCAGCAAAATCTCCTCTTTGTGCCTGGCAAGGGATACAGAAAACCTCTGTAACGAAAACAACAATATCAACTATTTCTATTGGCACCGAAATATAGAATAAAGGTAGAAATGTGTTCCTTTGAACATCATAAAACTTCACCTTGAAAGCAGGTAGGAAGTGCACAGGACGTAGGCATTAAATTAACCCCCATCGACATGACCACCTCGCAGAGAGGAATTAAAAGTAGACAGGAATGATTTCGCAGCCAACGGTTCTCCCCACAATGGATCATTTCCACCCTGTAAGCGACCGTAATTAATTTTAAAGAGGAATACAATCAAATAGAGAACTTAAGAGTTATCTGTGTCTTCAAATCAATACAGAGGCAGAATTTCAAAACAACCATCACAATGAGAACATATGAGACAAGGCTGATAACTCGAGGAGAAAAACTTTGTCATTCACAGGAGGACTAGGCTCAGAATCAGTCAGGGGAAAACCTGGCATGCAATATATTTTTTGGTGCTCTGAACTCAGCTTTTTTTTCTGGAGAGTATGTCTCTATACCTGTAGCTGTCAGATTTTTCTCCGTGTTTGTTCCCCATAGAAGAGAATCATAACATGGCAAATCCTGATCCACCAGGGGGAGCAGTTCACCAGGACAAAAAAGGAACCTTCCCCAAAGGAAGTTGCTGAAGGCGCCTCTTCCTCTCAATTTACACAGCTGACAACGACCCTAATTTTTATCCCTTCTACTAGATGTGGCACTCCTATGCCGCACACTGATTTCATCTGCCTGCCCTCATGCTGGTGGGGTACCATCACAGACTTGTGTGCCCACAAGCAGGCTTTTCTGTAGGATTTGAAATTCATCAGTCCTTGTAATTTATAGAAATTCTTTGTTTTATTATAGGAAGTAATTTAGTCCCTGCTTCCACACCAGCTTTTATGAACAAAACAGATAGATTTACCGAACTACTTATTTTATGCTTATTCTGGCGCAGAGATGGAATTGAGAAGCTGATCTTTTGGGGAGGGAGAGAGAGAAAGAGAGAGATGGAGAGAGAGAGAGGCTGACTCAGGTCTTGAAGCCAGGCATCTATTGCAGCGAGCTGATATCCCTGCCTCTTTCCTCAGCAATCCTTTTTCCTTCCCTTTAACCAGAGCCCTGGGGCTGGGAAGGAAAACAGCTGTCAGAGAAAGGCCAGTGTTGGTGATAAGCCCTTTGTGTGCAAGCTCAGACTTGAGACAAGCCTGTGCAAACAAAACAGCTGTGGATTTCACTGGACCTGTGTATGGGCAGAGAGAGAGCCCCCAGCCTGCTGGCAAAAAAGGCAACCGAAGAGTACACTGGTCCCTGTAGCATTTTGCAAATGGTTACACAATCCACTGATGGAATTTCCCTAAGGGAACTGTTTCACTTGTGATAGGAGCCAGTCCTTTGGACCCCTTACTCTAAAGATTTGATGTGTAAGGTGTAGACGCTGGGTCAGCAGCTTCCCCATGGCTTGAGAATTTGTCAGAAATGCAGAACCTCAGGCTCCATCCTGGACCTTTCAATCAGAATCTGCCTTTTAACAAAACCCGCAGGTGACTGGAGTGCAGGCAAGTTGGAACTACTCACAGACTCCTGTCTCCAGATGGGTCTGTTCGATTAAGATGCAGATAAAATGAGATGCATAAATGAGTCCTTCAAATATAGGATGCAGGGGTGTCAACCTGCTTGCAGCTTATATGAAACCACCCCTTGAAACAGCAATGTGAAAACAGAGGGTTTAGTCTTTCAAGTAAAAAGACTTAATTCTTGAAGTTAGCAACTTTTGCTAACAGTTAAAACCTCATAGGTATTAACTCCATTTTGAAGATTAAATGAGCATCTAACAGAGGGTTCAGTTGACATTTCTTTCCCTTTGAAATTGAGTTTCCAATCTTTTAATTTTAACCAGGGTTTGGTTATTAACAATTTTACTTTGACTTTACCAGTATTATTTTCTCAGCTTGTTTCTTTTATTACTTCTGATAAACCATGCACATCAAGTCATCTTATGTACTTACTCATCAGTTGCTTTGTTGAATGGCATTGAGGAAGAGAAAGTTGAAAGAGCTAAAATATTCATTTGGGATTTTTGGTGCAATTCCAAGACTTCTCTTTAATACTATTTGATCAAAGTTAACCAAGTGGAGTAGAATGTATTCTAGAGAAGAAAATAAAAATTTTCCCATTAAAAATAGCTAACTCCCAACAATGACATCTGCTGACATCGACATCTGAACATTAACAGCTGGATGGAGTTAGTGACAGGTATTTCCATTGTAGTATTGTGACATATTGTCTGTATTTCTTTGAAGAATTGAACTTGAGGAGCAGTAGTCTACATTGCTCATTTTCTCTCTGGCCTTTAGATTATTATTCTTTTGCAAACACTGTAATGTGATATTCTGAAACGTGGCACCAATTCATGAGAGGGTAAAACTAACCTGAGTATCAACTGCTTGGCTATCAAGTTGGATGCAAGGCTTCCTGAAGAACATGAGTGAAGGAAGGATGATGTGATACGGGGTTTATATTCTAATAGAGTAGGTTACATGGCAGCAACAAGGAAGGGTGGGCTCAATCTGACGTCCAGCCCAAGACATCCAAATTCTTTGTGCAACGAAGAGGCTCCTCAGTCCCCGGCCCCTGTGTGACATCTGAGGCAGCACACTGCCCAGTGTGAACAGTTTGGGGGGAGAGGCTACTTGTAGAGAGGGGGCCTAGATCCAAAGAGCTTCTCACAGCTTCACCTCCTGTCTTCTCTCCCACCCTTCCAGACAGCTTTCTTCATACTGTTTTCTTCTCTGGGGTCTTTCATTCAGTTTCCAAAGGAAATAGCGACATTCCAAGGAAGGAACTAAAGAGAAATGTTTGCTCATTATTCCAGACCCACTTCAAAGGATGTAGAGATTTAATAAAATATAGGCAAGTTGATTATTTACTTCCCATCCCTAAACCAACATTGTCGTTTGATTATATAGTCCAGATAATTTGATTAATGTTCAGTTTATATTCTGCGAACTTCCAAATATTCGGTGTGATGTTCTCCTACCCCAATTTGAATGACAAGCTCCTGTTGGAAGCTAGCAATGGGATGCTGGGTTATCTTAAGCACATCTGATATATTAAAATGTCATCTTGCATAGAGATGAAGATCTTAGGCAGGGAAAAGAAGATGGATCTATTCCAGATTCATTACCAACACTAAAACATATGCAGGCCTCAGGCCCAGTAGAACAAATAAGCCAGCCCCATCTGACCTGGATCTCTACAGACTGGAATATAGAGGAGGTGAGTATCCCATTTGTAGGGGGCTCTAGAAGATTTAGATGCAAGAACTCTGTAAAACGGGAGCTTTTTGTTTTTAAGAACATAGATCTTCTAGTTCCTCCTGAGTTTCTTAATTTTTATAAGCAGAATAAAAAAAAGTTATTTTATTTCTTGTCAAGCATTAATATACAAGTTGAATAATTAGTATGTGTTATCACTGCTCTTGTTTTAAGCCATGTAGCCACATTCACAAGTATCAAAGTACTTTGCAAGATGAAAACAACCGCAGACATGTAGGAGTGAAGTATTGCCAACATTTAGGAGAGAAAATAAAATGTCTTTCATTCTTTATTCCATCTCTGGACCAGATTTCTTGGGAGAGAAACTTTTACTGGAATGTGGTACAAATATGAAAACTTTGAATATAGTTCATAAGTGCCTTTAATTGGTATCCTTTTTGGCCTCAAAACAAAAAAAAGGAAGAAAAGAATTTAAACATTTGGAGGACTTTGGGCCTAAGCCCTTCACTTATCTCTTATTTTTATAAACGTTCCCAATCTACATAAGAAAAGAATGACCAGAGAAAGAATAATGCTCATAGTCAACCTCAAGGTACAAATATGGCTTTCTGTAAGCTCAATTTTGTTGCACTTCAACTTAGTCTTATTTGCAAGATCTCTGCAATAAAAAAGGCAAGGAAAAGATTTTAGAAAAATGAAGAGCCATGAGGAAGAAACCAAACTTGCATTCTTTGGAAGTTAATCATTAGTGCAGAATTTTCTGATACTGAGTATTTCCTATGTCAGTTTCACTCTGGAATCTTCACATCATAAGAGACCCACAGGAAGTGTCCCTTGTCAGATTATTGTAAACAGTTGATTGCTTCTAAAATAATCTTCAGATGCATTCCAGTTAGGTAACTGTCAAATTTGCAATAAGTACTTGAAGGAAGCCAATGCCTCCTCTTCTAAAAAGGAGGAGTATCTATCTTCTAAAGTGAGATACTTTCCAGTGGTTGGTATTTTATTTTGTTTTTATGCAAACATACCATTGAACTAGACCACTGTAGGGTTTCCCAACGGCGGCATGCTTGATATTTAGGCGGCAGATAATTCTTTGTTGTGGGGGGCTGTCCTGTGTGTAGTAGAATTAGCATTCTGATCTCTAGACGCCAGCAGCAGCCTCCCCTCCCCAGTTGTGACAGTCAAGTATTTGCAGACTTTTCCAAATGTTCCTGGAGGCAAAATTACCCTTCAGTGAGAAGCCCTGCACTGCCCCTTTGCTTAGTCCCTGCTGAAACATTTTGTGGCAAAACATTCTGTGACTATATTCAAATTTTTCATATTTTTACCACATTCCAGTAACAGCTCTTGGGTTTTGATTTAATTACTATTATTTATTTTTGGCATTGTTAAGATTAAGTTTTCCATCTATCCTAAATAGAACTTGTTTTTTTTTTTTTTTTTGAGTCAGTCAGCTTCTTAAAAATATGTCCCAACCGATTCTGAAGCAATTTTCTGCCTGATTGTGGACAAATCTGGCAGCTCTGTATTCCCAAGTTGTGTCATCTGTAAAATAATTATACTAATAGTTTTTCTTACAAAGTAAAAGCAATTAATCAAAATAATCGGCTAAATATGTGAAGGGGGTGTGGGAAACAAAATCGTACAAAATAGTAATTCAAAAACTGTATGAGAGAGAGGTTGCATAAAAAGTAACTCCTAAGCATTGCTGACATAGGGTACAATTGTACCCCTACTCTCCTGAAAGAGTTAAAGCCCACCCTTAAAACCAAGAATGGGAAGCTGGAAAAGTAACTACACAAAATGCATCTCAAGAAACATCTATTGTCCGTTGTGTACATGTTTTTAAACTCAAATTTTAAAAATGTAAACTCTATTTTTAAAATAACCTCTGAGGAAGCATATCCTTATGCAATCAAATTGAAGGATATTTTGAAAAGGACTTTTCACAACAAGACGGAACTCGAGATTAAGGCACTAGTAGAACGATCCATTTTCCAGAGCTCGGATGTCTTCTGAGAAACAGTAAAATCAGGCAGGAAAAGTAAAGATGGGGTAACACAGAAGTTGGCTTACCCAAAATAACAAGCCGATTCGAAGCTGGCCCTAAGTACTGCACCTAATTCATTCAACTGTGCCTGGGCATCAGCCAGGCCCGGGACAGGCCGCACAGTGATGGTTAATGTGTGGTACAGCAAGTGGGGCAGAAGCTGGGAACTGAACACCAACCTTACGTCTTTGTGTTTATTAAGCTGTATCACATGACATTCGCCTTCCTAAACGGTGTGCTTGGTGTGTCACAGGATACTGTGATGTGTAAAAGAAGGTAAGGGAGGTAGATCCAATCACCCCGGCCAACAAAGACCTCTTTCTTACGCCCTTTGAAAGGGTCTTTGGACACAGTTTCCTTGTGTAACAATCACTAAGTCCTATTCTCCTGGAATTGTGTTATGTTCTTGCTTCCAGGTACCCTTTGAGTAACTTCTCTTCTTTCACTTTGTGGTAGGTGACCTATTTTACGGGACTTTCACCAATGTTGCCCCAGTTACTTCCAAAATGAATTCTAACAAGAGCAAGGCCATCTTTTAGGAATCAAACTTCTCAGGCCACATACTGGGAAGCCTCGTGCAGGGGTGTGACCACTTATGAGAGCTGGGTAGCTATGTCTTTTTACAAATCCTCTAGATTAATCTCGCACCTAAAGAACATTTTTCATAAATTAAAAATATAAAAGAAGAACAGAAAGGTTTGTGAAAAGAAAATAAAGCTGCTGCAACAAGCAAGCTTTGATTTCTGGGTGGAATTTGACAACCTCTACGAAGTGAGGCCACTAGCCCATATCTTAGCAAAGGGAGAGGTCAAAAACTGGTTAAAATGTGTTCTGACTTGCTCTGCAGAACACTGGAATCTGAGGTTCATTCCTGCTGTTTGCATGGGTTGAGCTGAAGGGAGAAGTCTTCTACTACCTATAACCTCTTCATAAAACCCGGACGATTTTTACTTATTAATCCTACTCTAGTATTTGAAGTGGAGAGCTGGGAACATGGTTAGTCAAATCAGTATTTTTCTCAAGAGTCATTGTTAGGGTGACTTAGAATTCCAAATCATAGCTTGGAAAAGAAAATGCCAAATATTCTTCTGTGGATTAGGGAAGAAATAAAGTATCATTAACAAGAAGAATTGGGGGTTTATGCATATAACAACATAATAGCAAATATGTCTCCATTGCAAATACAGTATTTTCTTCCCCCATGAAAGATAGAACCGGTCTCTGGTTTAAGGAACTTAACAAGCTCTCTTTGGCCTCTGTCTTGCCTGTGATTGTCATGAATCAAAAGCAGAGCCAGGTGAGAACTCATGAGGAGACAAATCTATCATTTCTCGGAAATAAAGCAACCCAGTGTAGTTCCATGAATATATGAGTCTTCCATAAGATTTATGCTCTCTCAAAACATCATCTTAAAGCAAGGGAATCTGTTGTTGATACACCAGTAAACTTTCTTCTTATTCCAATTGCATCTGTCACTGTGGTATATTGATCTCAGTTGTCTTGCCTCAGCATCTTTTTCTTTCTTTCCTTTTTGAAGTAATCCCCCTTGAAATCTGTAGTAAAAATGGAATTCATCTTGCTGCTTCCTTGGATCCACGGGTCTTGGAACTGAACTCTTTGAGCGCAGATGTCCTGGAGAGACAGAATTTGAACTTCTCTTTCCGGAATGGGAACCGTATCAGTCGTATCCTAAGCTAATACACGATCCAGGGTTTGAGGAATCTTTCCTTTTTCTCCTTTATCTAATCTCAGAGCAATACTCACTTGTAAGGTTGGTGTCAACAGCTTGCTCACTTTGTCCTTTTAGAGAATGGTTCTCCCCCAGCTTTGCCAGCTGCAGCCTCTCGGCTTGGATGTGCTGGGTGGATCAGCCCTGGAATTCAGTCCAGCCTCCCGTTTCACCCGACTTTATAATTCAAATATAATTGCTGATGCACTTTCAAAAAACTTCAGGAAACTGTAAATGCTTGTTTTAGCTTATAACAGCGGTGGTATTTTATGCTTGAAGAATAGCTAGCATGACTAGTAGAAAAATGCACGTTGGTCAGCCTGTGTGATTGAGTGCTCTGTTAGCAGGTTTAGTCTGGGGATAAAGGTTCTCAGCGTGTTTTGTCTATTTATTTTGGAGAGTCCAAAACAGGGTGGGTGACATATTGGATGAAAATGAGAGCCAGAGTCTGTTTTCGAATCCAAGATTTACCATGACTAACAACTCAGCCATCCTCATTCCTTTCTCGCTCATCTTCACTTGGCTATAAGACCTGACAGTGTGTTGCAACCATCATTGACCTCCAGCAGGAGGGGGCTACTGTGGGACCACAGGCCGCCCTCCCTGGGAGTTGAGCCTGTCAGTGCAAGCATGAGCATCTCAAGGTTGGCCACTGCTCAAACGCATGTTGTCCTTTGTCTCTCGCGACTCTCTGGGAGCTGCTGGGCCGATTGCCCTTGGTCACACGTGACTGTGACCCTTGGGTTGTAGGCTGGAGATGGATCCTCCCTGCGTGGAATTCAGTTTACTCCTTACTAACCGACACCTCCCCTTCATGGCACTCTGCTCCTCGGCCACTGGCAGCCACTTTCCTGGCCCTGTGCCCACCATCTTCTCTCACACCTTCAGGTCTTTTGACTGTTAGCCTTCCAGCAGCTCCCACTTCCCTTCCCCTTTCCTCTGCCCGACACAGGGTCCACACCCTTTAGTCTCCCTAGAGCAGTGATTTTCAATAGGTGTGCAGTCGCATGCCTGCGTGCCATGAAACTTTTCTCTTAATTTTTTATTAAATCATAATTGTATACATTAATGCATTTATGGGGTATAATGTGCTGATTTCGTATACAATTTGTATAAATGTCTTAACACAATAATTGAGATGAAGGCTATGTTAACCAGTTTGATACAAGCATTCCATTGCTCAATTTTTCATCTAAGCTTCTCATTTCTTGACGACACAATAAAAGATCATTAATTAAATCATTTTTGAATGAAGTTTGAAGCACAGTAAGTATATTCTTTTTACTATTTGTTTTTTGATCAACATAGTTTAAATGAGCCGCAAAAGTTTAACTGTAGGTTCAAGTGTGCTGTGAGATTAAAAAGGTTGAAAACTACTGGGCTAGAACTATCTTTTTACTTCAATGAACCGTTTCGATCTATGGCGAGGGGAGAGTAGCTGTCCTCTCGTTGTTTCACTGGGTCCCTTTACCTGCCTTTGACCACCCTGTGGGTTATTAATTTACTGATATGGTCCCCACACCCACTCCTAGGAAAGTGTGATCTTATTAAGAACCTGAATCTTGTTAGTTTTTGTGCCTTGTCATCTATCGCTTAATAAATGTGGGGGAGGGAGAGAGAGGAAATTGGAGAACCCTGAAGGCCACACATGTTATGTTTGGAACTAAGGCATCCACATGGGGCATCTGGCTTCTTCCCATCCTCCTGATGTGCACACTATGCACAGTCCCTCCCTGGACCCCTCCTGGCCTCCGGCTTCTCCATTCTACGCCCCCATCAGGGTAAGCCCTGCAGCTGGAGGTGAGCCAAGGTTCTCGCCTTACCCTCCGTGGCCCAGCCCCGTATGTGCCACTTCCCCATTCTCCAGTCTTGTGCCCTTCTCTCTTCCCTGGGCAGCCCCTAGAACATCTGGGACTAGCTCAAGAAGTGTCCACATGCTCTTCCCAACTTGGGACCTGACAGGCAGGTAAGGACCACTGCGTTGGATTTCCATGTCTCCCTCGGCAACAGCCGTCTCCTCCATCGGCTCTCAGCTTATCCAGGGCTTCCTCAGAGATCCTCAGAGATCCTTTCCTTCTGTTTTTTTCTTCTATTGGAAGTGTTCACAGCCTTTCTTCTTTCCCTGTTAATTCTTTATGGCAAACTTTTTGTCAACTTCCTGGCACTTGACGATTTTGATTTTTTCCATGCATTTTTCTACTTAAATTCTCTCTCTCTTTTTCTCTCTCATGCTCCATGGGCCATTGAGTTCCTTCCCATCACCAGGTCCTGAGCACCTGGCTTCCTAACACAATTCTTCTCCACTTCCTTCTAAGTAACCTGATGGGAAATTAGTCTACACAACCCTCCGATGACAGTGTTCTTGTGAGTTGATTTTTTTGAGGTCCTTTTTTCCCCCAGTGAAAATAGCCACAAAATGATATATGCACCCATGGGATCCCCTTAGTTTTGGGAGGGCATAGCATCAGTAACAGGTACATCTTTCTACCAACATTCATTTTTTTTTTTTAAATGAGGGAATTCAAAGACTCTCAAAGCCTAAACCTGAAAAAGTATTAAAATAAAAGTCCCTTAACACTTAACAGTCAATTCATATGCAAAATCAAAACATTTGACATTCTCCTGAAGTCTACCAATGAAAAACAGCATAGACACTTTTATAGTCTTAAAAGTTCAACATGCAGAGGCAGCAGAGAGGCAAACCTCTAAGGCACATTAAAAACCTCAAAGAAGAACCTACTTTTTAAAATTTTTCATTGGCTCAGCGCCTGTGGCTCAATGGGCTAAGGCACTAGCCACATACACCTGAGCTAGCGGGTTGGAATCCAGCCCAGTCCTGCCAAACAACGACGGCTGCAACCAAAAAATAGTTGGGCGTTGTGGCAGGTGCCTGTAGTCCCAGCTACTTGGGAGGCAGAGGCAAGAGAATCATTTGAGCTCAGTAGTTGAAGGTTGCTGTGAGCTGTGATGCCACAGCACTCTACCCAGGGTGACAGTTGAGGCTCTGTCTCAAAATAAATAAATAAAAATAAAAATAAAAATAAAATGTCCCATGATTGGGGGAGGGAAGGCAGGGCCTCAGTAAGCTCCCGCCCAACAATATATTGGGTACAATATAGGTTCACTCCTGGGTGAACCATTCAACTACAACTTGGATGCCACCTAACAAATGTATATACCCTTACTCAAGTGTATATACCCAATTGTATATACCCTTACTCAAAATAACTTTTTTCATGATTAGGCCATCCCAAGCAAGAGATCCCTTTTGAAATTTTTCCAATTGGTTTTAGTTTTTACTCTAACTTATGGGGATGTATTATTACTATCATCAAAATTAATTATGTTGTTAGAGAATCATACCTGAAGTGGTTGTGGGATACTAAAGAAAGTGTATTTTTTGTTGACAAGATTTCTATGTTGAGCTCAGGAAGGATGCAGGGCACTTCTGTCTGTGGGTTTCACAGACTGTGTGTCTCACACAAATAGATCTGGGTGTATTTCATTTCCAGCTGTTGGTACTTAACAAAACTAAGATGCTCTTGAGAATACCGATGGTCCAATCATGGAAGTTTAAAGAGTGGGTCTCCTTTGGAGTTTTTAAGTCCCCATCAGAAATTTCCCTTTTGCCACTTGCGTATGCTGATTTTTTATCACTAAATGTAGTATCATGGAGTAGGCTCATGGGTCTAATTCAAGAAAGGAAAATGTCTTAATCTTACTTTTTATTTAACTGGCATTGTTTGGAGGGGGCATTTTGCTCTTTGAAAACCTAGGCATTTTAACAAGTCTTTGAATTCTCCCATTTAAAAAAAAAAAGAAGTTGCTTAAGGAATTTTAGATCACATGATCTTACGATGAATTCATGAGACAACAATTCAGATTGTATATTAGAAAAATATTTCAGCTGGGAAACAACACCTCATGGGAGGAGAGAGCCATCCCACTGCTTGAGTCAGACTAGTTTGGATAAAACTTGTGGGGGAGGGATGTTGGGGGGATGGGTCAGGAGACCAAGCAGAAAGAAACTGGCTCCTTGTAACACAACGTGGTTTTTCCATCTCTTAATTTCTGAGTTTGTGACTCTTGTGGGAATGTTTCAACCCATAAAACAGTGCCCTTTTTCTGGCCCTGGTAATGGCCTAATGAAATAAACACTCATAAATATATGAAGTTCCCAGAGATAAGATCTGAACGTCAGCCGTCTTTTACCTGGCAGGGAATGTTTTATCGCCGGTGGATTGGTCATGCAATTGCTATGAGCTTTCTCACCCCCTATCCCGGGTCAGAACTCCCATCACCGGATTATTTTAAATGTTCTCATTGTCTAGTGATTAAATCAATTTAAATTTTATACACTTACTAACACTCAGTAAAGAGATAACTGGACTTTATCAGCGGCTTGTGATTTTCAGGTGAATTTCAACAACTGGGGCATGGGATAGAGAGGCCCTTTAGAAACAGGGTTAGTGAGTGGGTCTTCAACAGGAAGCAGGGTAGATAGAGCAACTTTGACCGTAAACGCTGGATTTAAAAAGCAAACCCAAAAATATCCAATGGCAACCACAACATTGCAAAGGTTAGCTTTTGGGAGAATTGAGGTTGTTTCCTGTCAGACCTGTAGTCCTTTGCTCATAGGGGAAGGTAGTACCCTTCTTTTACCTCTTCTTTTCCTGATAATTCTCTATCCAGAGGCAGGCAGGAAGTAGGTTAGGTTTTGTTTTGTTCTTTCACTTCTTAGTCTTATGATCAGTCAAAATTTTACTTAGTGTACTTTGCTTTGGGAAAAGAAAAAGTAGAAGTGGTGTGTTCCCTAAATCTGAACAGCAGTTGAGTTGTGCCTGAGAGAAGTGGGGAAGGACCAGCACCGTCCTTGCTAATACAGAGTGAAGTAAACATTAGAACATCCTTCGCACCCCCTGGACCTCGGCTCCAGCTCTCTTTCCAGGTCCTTGTTTGAATCTTGACTAACAAGCCTGCTTCCTATAGCTCTTATCCTTGCTGATTCTGAGCTAAGATGAAGCTTTTCTCTTGACTTAAAAATAGCCCATGAAAAAAACTCAAATAATATGGCTGCCCAAGGAAATGTGGAGAACGAGGCCGGATCTGCAGTCATCTCGTCCTTCCTGGTGCTATTGTGACTCTAGATAGTATTTATACTCCAGGTAAGTCTATGCCTTGGCGTAGGCATATACCTTCACTCAGTCAGACACTTGAATGTGTTTGTTCATTTGGGCATTCAGCAAGTTGTGCTGAGTCTCTCCCACAGCCCGAGAGGGCGGAGTGGTGAAAGCCCTGTACACGCCCAGCCCCACTCCATTCCCTCAGCCCTCAGACATCACTTATGGGACTTTGCATGAACCATTTAACCTCTCTAGGTCACTTAGTTCTGGGATGGGGACAGGCAGCCACATCACCAGCTTTGGGAATTTTGCAGAGCAGTCATGGAACTCCATGGCATGATGTTCCTCCAAGGGTTTTAGCATTATTAAATGGCTGGGCATATATAATTTCCATTACAAGAAGATCGCTCGTGAAAACTAAATGTATAAATGGAGTAGTCGATATGTAAGGTGTGATTCCACCTCTTCCAGGCTCAGTCATGAAGAGGAAGAAATAATTCCATGTTTCCATGTTGGAGTTGTCCAAAAGGCATTGATAAATAGAATCAAGGTTGAGGAAGGGTAAGATGCAAACACAAGAAAGGAAAGGTATAATCACTGCTGACCACGAGGCCCAACCAGTCAGAGCCCAGGGCCTGCAGCTGAGCATGTCTCTAGGACATTACTCCCTGCATTGCCTATAACCGTATCAACTTTTGTTTCTATATTGATTTTCATTTCTCTAGTGCCTTGTACATTTCTTGCCATATACCATTGGAATACTGGACATATATAGTTTGGTTTAATGTGTGAATGAGTGAATGAGTAAATGAACTAATATACTTCAGCAATGTCTAAGCTCTAAAATCTCTCAGCGCTCCTGCCCTCTAACCACAATCTCTTTTCTCTTTACCATTCACATCTCTACAGGACAAATTGCTTCCTGCTATAACCTTCCTTTTCCAATTTCTAGTTTTCTGGTGTGTCATTTGCTTCTTGCTTCCCCTGTAAGTTAGAGGTTGCAACCTTATCCTCCCTGTCACCCAGGGTTTTTGCATCTTTATTATTTGAGCACATCTCAGCTGGAATTCACCAGTTGTCAAATTATTGCATCCTATCTGTAAGCTGCCTACTCATCCTGGATGGGTATTGGTTTCTCTAATATGTCCATCAACATCACAGCACCACATCTGTTATGTCTTCTTCATAGTTCCACGGTAAAGAGTCTAAATTATATCCCTTTACTGCCACCGTTTCCCTTGATCTCAAAAGGAGACCTCGGTGCAGATTTAGTGAAAATAGTGGCTGCCTAGTTTACACACCACAGTAGGCATTCCTTTAGTGTATGTCTCTGCTGGTCTTCATTCGCCCTTTCTATCTCCATGTACATATACCTCTCAGAGTTACACCTCTCATTCTCCAGATCTCCCTTCCTGATTTCTTATTTTTTTCCTCTGTTGACCCCACAGAAGGTCCACGCAGGTGCTTTACCATCTCCAGCATTCCACCCCTCCCTCTGCATTGCCACTTTTCTCCCAGAATTCGACGACCAAATGCTACCCAAGGAAATCTGGGCTCAGTGGTCAAATAGGCTTAGGAATTGTGATATACCACATCCCCATGTGAAATGTTTACACGACAAATCTAGCCAATTAAAGATAATAAGGAACCTTTTTCAGCTTCGTTTAAATTAGAATTTCCTAAAGGTTTCTCAATAGGGAACCTCCCCCTTTCCCTTTTTGTAAGGCCCATTTACACATTCTAAATTTTTTTTCCTTATTTTTTAGAGACTGGGTCTGGCTCTGTCACTCAAACTATAGGGCAGTGGTATGAATGATCATAGGTTACTGCAGCTTTGAACTCCTGGACTCAAGCAAAGTGATTCTTTTCCTTCAGCTTCCCGAGTAACGAGGACTACAGGCCTGGTTACCACCACACCGCACAGTCCTTCCATCCATGATTTTATTTTGGTTTTTGCAGATTTGGGAGTCTCACTGTGTTGACCAGGCTGGTCTCAAACTTTTGCCCTTGAGTTAACCTACCTCCTTGGCCTCCTAAAGCACTGGAACTGTATGGATGAGCCAACATGCCTGGCTTTCAAAACATTGGAGGTGTGAAGCTTGCCATAGTGTATAATGCACCCAAATTCCTACTATTAAACCAGAACATAAACAAATAAAGCTTTTGTGTTATTGATAAAACTCAAGATTTTATTTTTCTCATTTTTCCTTCTTGTTACCGCTCTCACTGAGGAGAGGTTTTGTCTCTAATCCTCTTCATGGAATTCTTATTTTAACTGCCAAGTAGATAAAGAGGCTCCATCTATATCTCCGGTCTCAAACTCGCTCCTAAACTAAGGTGCTATGTTTCTGCGCGTTTCTGATGTCTCCACTAGTTGATCTGTTATAGCAGGAGCTGGGTCTATATGCTCCTTCACTCAGTACTGCTTCCAGCTGCCACACCGGCCCAGCTCTCAGCTGGTGCTATCACCATCCTCTTTGTCCCAACATGGATCATTTGAACTGAATAAGCTAAAGTAGGAATGGGTATTTTCTTTCAAGTCAAATACACCTGCAGTCAATTCTGGTTTCATTATTTACTATTTAGTCAAGACTCAAGAACCACTCTGTGAAGTAATGACAAAAAGAACACTTATTTATAGCTGCTGGGGGCTTAGTTGATACTTCATAGAGATAGTGCCTTTTCCCTTTGAAATATCTCATAGTTCCTTTTCTTCTTGCTATTTCTTCTCTATACTCCTACAGTTTAGACTCTGGTACCTTAATCACCCCTAATATTTGTTCTAAGGCTTTCTTGTTTCTCCCTTGGACAGAATACGCAGTTAAACCCTGTATACACATGTGCCATGAACCTTTATATTGTTATATCACAGTAGTAACATCTTAAGAGAAAGACGTGCATGTGATAGACAGTCTTTCCATCAGACAGTATGAAAGTTGTGCTTTATTTTACTGGGAATGTGGAGTCATTGTTTGCTTAAAGTATGACGACATATTTGGGACACCATGGATCTTTATAATAGGGTTTGCTAAGTACATTTCCCATTGTCTCCTGGGAACTGAAAGGGCTGAGAAATGTAGTTTCAGACCAGAGTATATCATCTTGCTAATAACGCTAATTGTGTTACTAACTGGACTGTTAGATACATGGCCAGCACCCAAAGCAGGAGAGAAAAAAGTGACAGTGGCTGAAAGATATAAAATGTTCCCTTCTAGCTTTATAATTTGGGATTTTAAAAAATATTTATAATTTACAAGAATAAACAATGAAGTAATGTCCATAGGGTTCTCTGCAGCCAATTTGGATTTAAAACAGTGATGGGTCACTCTTAAATATCTAAAGTTCAAATTCAGTTTGGATCCTGACCAAGGCATTCAAATAGATAGATGAGAATTTTCAAGCCTCTGGAGATTGGAGATGTGAAAATCGCATGCCCCTTCATGGTAGCTTTGATTCTTCTGGCTTGGGTAGAAGTGGGAAATGAGATTTGAGTTAAACATTTTAGATTACTAAAAAGTAAACCAATGGTTGTCCAAATATGGACTACATAGTACATTCATTAAGCATGCCCTTTCCAAAGACCATGGTCATAGTTATAATAGTCTTCCTCATTTGTGTTAATTTAGCTTTTAATTAATTCATTGTTTTAGATGTTCAATAGTGGGAGAAATTACATAGTTGACCAAATACTTTATAAACTTGTTCAAATTTTTCTCCCCAATTATAGAAGTGGTTTGAAATATACCTTTACTGTCCTTTTTTTTTTTTTTTAACTTTCTGAAGTTAGAAACAAACTAGGCTTTCCCCAAGTTCTTTAAAGTGCTTAGTTACTTGCAATGCTTAGTTCTACTGTGAGGAAAATCACATATCACTTGCCTTAGGTACATTAAGACTATGTCTTCTGCATAACCAGAGGCAAAATGGAGCAGGACCAAAAAGTAGAGTTAGCCTGATTTTCTGGAATATGTGGCTATCACAGTGCCAGGCAGTAGCTGGCACACCCAGGTCCATGCTGTTTACCTTGGTGATAAACTGTGGCAAGTCCGATCAACTGACATTTTTTTTTTTTTTGGTTTGAGATGAATTGGCTGAAACTGCTAAGCTGTACAGTGTAACATTTTCCATCATGTAAATCACGGAAAGTAAATTTAATTAGATCTCAAGGACGGACAGTCTAATCAGTTCCAAAAGGTATATTGAGATGTTTTCATCTAGGCTTCCTCTTACAATAAGTTTGAAAATATGTGCCCTAACTCTGGAGCTCGTTACTTTTCCCACAATATTATGGTTTTATTTAAAGCAGAAGCAGCTCAGGGAGGAGCAATAACATACCATGACTGCAACCAAAAAATAGGCAGAGTTTGTGATCTCCCTTTCTTCCTAAGTGCAGCTGTAACTTGCATTGAGTGCTCGAGTAGTAGTAAGTCCTTATTGAATCTAAGATATTTGTTTTGGGTAACACAGTACAAGCCTGAAAAGTAGAAGAGAAATGAAAATGACAAGGTGAACAAATATAGTTTAGTCATTTTTGTGTTTTATACCCTCACACTCCCACCTCCCAATATAAAGGGGTTCTTTAGGGCTTATTTTTTAATCCTTTTAAATAATGGAAACTTGAAACAACAACCAAGGGCAGCTTGCAAATCTGAATTGAGACAGGGTCAGAATTTATTCTTCAAACTGGGAGAACACAGAAGACCCAAGTTCAAGTTCTGAGTCCTTCACTTACAAGTTGCCATGTTATGGAATACCTTATGTGTGCAGCCTTCCAAAGAACCTTGCAGAGCCTCCAGACAGGCAAATCCTCTTGAGGGCACTGGAAACAGAGCAGACAGCAAAACATTTCTTAGATGCAGACTAAGTGCTGGGTGGTTCAGTATTGCTAAGATGTTTTACTTCAAACCTACAGTCTTGGGATCTCTCTAGTGAAACCTAGGGGTCTGCATGGGGCAGGCATGAGCCATGGATAAAGATATGATGAGAACACAGTTTCTTTCCTGGGGCATTCCCCATGCAGGAGAACCACATGCATATAATTCATTTTAGGAGCGTGTTAAGATCTTTAATAAAGTTACAACCCAAACATTACAGAGACATATTCAGAAAATGTTTGAAATCTGCTAAGAGAAGTTGAAGAATAAGCACTTTATATGAGAGGATCAATTGAAACCAGGGATGCAAACACATTTTATAAATTGCATCAATAGGACTATGCAAATAAATGTTTGCATATTGACATATTTGAATATGTATGAGTGCACACACACATATATATGTGTGTATATGATTTCCTTAATGTCAGGCATATCCTATGCACAGCTGAGCAGATTTCAAGTTTTCATTATTTGAAAGGATTAAAAACTAAGCTCTAAGTTGTTCAACACATAAATAGACTTTGCATTCTGAAACTAATAGTCCATTATATTAACACTTTTTTGATAAGTAAAATTATATTTCTCCAAACTTTCAGTATTCTCTTACCCAGGGTGTGTGTGTGTTTCTGGTTTCCTTCTTTCTTCTTTTAAATCCTCATTGCTATTGTTATTTATTTGCCTAACACATGTGAGCAAGAAAAAAACAAAAACAAGAAAACTCTTTATTAAGTCCAATTAATACCTTGTAGTTTAATTAACATTCATCATTTACAAGTTAAAACTATTTTTTTTTTTGTATCTGTTAGGTCAGAAAAGCATCACTTAACTCTTTTTAAACACCCCTGTCTGCGTTTCACCTGATTTTTATGCTAGTTTCTAAAGCGTGGTCCCTGGACTGCAGCGTGGAGGATTTCTGGAGAGTTCGCCACTTGCCCTTGTCCATCCCCATTAGATGCCTGTGCACTTTCAAGTAACCTTTCGTGTCCCCCCCCAGAAGAGGTTTTCACCTACTCCTTTCTCATAGCACCAAAACAGTGACAAAACTAGGAGGTTTGGACTTTAGGTGGCACATCCTTACCCTTGGAATCCTCATTGTGGCTTTTTTGTTTCTAAACCATTGGCTTCTAACGCTAACAGAAAGCTCCTTGAAATGGTTCCCCGAGCTGCCCTGCTGGAAGCTTCTTTCAGGCTGGAGTCATCGCACTACAGCTCTTTCTGAGCCTGTTTTGGTCTCTGAGACTCAACACGGCCAGACTTCTCAGTGCAAGCAGCACACTTTGATATGAAGTCTTATCAAATGCTTTTCTTTGATGGGATACAGATTCCAGTGTGTTTCCTGGCTGAGCATGCTATAGTATCTGCAGGGAACTGTCACAAGTTCCTTAGGCAAGACCTTCCCCATAAATTTAGCAGCCGCTTTTCAAGGTGCTCTGTGACTAAAGCCCACTGCAAACATGCCCTGTATTTCCTTTCACACCTGATTTCTTTTCAGAGTCCATGAACTCAGCAACTGGTGAAGCCATACTTGAAAAATAATTTCATGTCATCATTCAGTCAGTTGTCCGTTAGAAGGCCTGGAATTCTTCTAAGGGCATCATGGGATGCCCTGCTCTAATTCATTATTAACAGGTATTGTGGGTACCCCAAAGCCTGAGCTTTGGAGAAGAGGATATTTTGGGAGACTTTATCTAACCCCTGCAGCTCAGTTTTTCTCATAAGTGTATAATAATGGGTGGTATTTTTCGGATAAATCTGGAATTATCATAAGAACTAAATAAAAACTATATCAAGACCCCAGTACATAGTATTCATTCATTAAAAAATATGAAAAATGTGAAACCCAATCTATTAAATAAACTTTCTAAGGCATTTTCTTTTTAAGTCAGCAAACCTATTAAATACCAGTTGTATTGCTTTAGTTCTCTCGGTAAGAGATGTTTGGAAGTTTCCCTAAGGTAGAAGGAGCCCCCTTTCTCCTTTTATTAGTGTAAAATCTGAAATGATAGAAAGTTCAAATTGAGAAAAATAGAGTCAAGTTCCCAGGATGACAACGGTTTCTATCAATTGGATCTGAAAAAAGTACAATTGACTTCAAAGTGATTTTCATTTAAAATCTTTAATCACTCTCTCTTTTAAACTTGAACAGTGGGGCCAGCCTTTATTTCTTTTACTTTGCACACCACTCCTTCTTTCCAGCAATCTTTGAGTATATTAAAAATAGTCCTACCTAAACGTAAATGGTTTCACTGTTGGGGCGAAGGAACCACTGAGCTAAAGCCAGCCCCAGCCTAAACATAAATGGAACCGTCCTCAGATTCTGTTTCTTTCCATTCTATAGTCTTTTCAGTTCTTGGATTCTCTATCACGCCAGAATGTTACAGAGAAGGCGTTTTGTTTATTTGAACTAAGCCAATGACCTTTTCATACATTCTCATCATGAGCCGCATATTACACAGAGCACCTTCTGTGCAAAATGAACAAATAGGATCAAATTCCAGGGCCTTATGGGGAAAAACTACATTTCCCTTCAGGTCGTCAACTTTTTAAGGACATGTCCTACAGAACGGACATGTTGACATGATTAGTATGGAGACACATAGTGACAGGGTAGCATTTGTCACAGTGGTGATGTGTGAACTTCAGAAGATTTGGATCCCAAGTTTGGACACACTGCCAAGAATGTGAATTCCTTTTTAAAGCATCCAGATGTCTTATGTCTGTAGAGCTGGGCTTTTGGAAATTGTTTATTTGTTGGTTTATGTCAGGACAAGAAAGAGTACATTGCCTTCTTGAAACTAATTCAAGTCCCTTCTAGAGTCTGAGAAACATACCATACCTTCAAATACCTATTTTTTCATCTTTTTATATTATGTGTTTGACTTTTGTTGTTGATATCAAAGCTAGACCTATTTTAAAACACACACACACACTTTAAGTAAAGTTGAAATGTTAAATGTCATTGCATAACAATTAGGAAATGGAATGCAGGACTATGGGGGTTACTAGAAGCTGACTTTTTATAACCTTGATGGTTCTCCACCAGCAGCAAAGGGAAATCCAGCAAGGTCTTTATGACTCTGCTCAACTGTGGACCTAAATGTGCCACATATTAGGGCTGCCTTTGTGTGCAAATTCCAGCAATGACCATCAGTGATGGAGAGTGGATAAGAAAGGTACAAGTTTATATCTTTTGATTCATTTTTGTTCTCCTTTATCTAAAACAGATACAGCCCTGACAATTTGCATTTTATTATGAGTGTATCCACTCACCAACCTTAGTTCTGGAGAAATTTGGCCAGCTTTTGCTTAATAAATAGAGAGACCTACTGCTTTCAGGTGGAAATTCATGTCTCTTAAGAGCAGAGATTTTTGACTTTGTTCACTACTGTCTCCACAGTGCCTAGAAAAACACACAGCACGTGCTGGCTGCTTCTGACGTATCTGTTAAAGGAATGCTCCAGACCAATATTATTAATTGACTTAGTTGTGATTATGAACATCAGATGAAAATTATCCTAATCAAAAACTCTGTTGTTTGTTAAGATGAAAGGTAGGTAGGCGTCCTCACAATATTGAGTCAGTTGTTCATGGAAATGGTTTAATTACGATGCAGAAACATCCCATCCTTAAAACTCCGTGGCAGGGCTGAGCGGCTGAGTGTGACTACTGGGTGATACTATAAATTGGTATTCCCATCTGTCATATAGTTGAAATTTGTTGACACATTCATAGTGAGCACTTTCCTAAACATATTAAGCATTTATGGTTTTCATAATTCTGGTTACCAAATCCTAAGTCTTGCTCTTCTTTTTTTGTGAACTAGTCACAAAACATAAGAAATTATGTAAACCTTCATGACCCTGCGACGGTTTTCTCATATGCACTTCCAGAAAGCAAAATAGCAATGGTTACCTTAAAGGTGCGCTGTTTATGCCCAGGACTAGAGCAGTCTAGTACAGAGATGACCACCTAAGAGCCTAGCACAGAAGGGGAGGATCTTTTAATGGTAGCTGTGCTTCAGTCTACCATCAAATTAAGTTTCTGGTTCTGTTTGGGATGGCTGTGGTGGCTCCTGCCTGTAATCTTGAACTCTGGGAGGCCAGGGCAGGAGGATCCCTTGAGCTCAGGAGTTTAAGACTAGCTTGAGCAATAGTGATAATTGGGGGGGGGGAATTAACTAGGTGTTGTGGCGGGTGCCTATAATCCTAGCTAATTAGGATGCTGAGGTAAGAGGATCCCTTAAGCCCAAGAGTTTGAAGTTTCTGTGAGCTATGACACTATGACTTGACAGAGCAAGATTCTGTCTCAAAAAAAAAAAAAAAAAGGTTTAGTTTGTACATTTTTCAATCAATAATATATTTGAAAATATGCAGTTTCCCAAGAAGAAAAATAATTCAAAAACTTTCAAAGTTATGCTTAGGTCATTGCCAAAGAATGAGGATATCTCATGAGGAAAGGGGATATCTAACTTAGAAGAGATCTTAGAAGTCACCTGCCGAATCCTCCCACCTCATGTGCCATGCGTACCAAGATGAAGGGAAATACTGCAGTAACTCTCTTGCACAGAACAGCATTAGAGAATGAATGGACTCATTCAAGGGAGGAATGCAAGGGGTACCTGTGGAGGACCCCCTTGGTACCTCACATAGTGTTACTTTATTTTGTTCTCTCAACAACACTGTGTAGTTAGGTTTGGCTCTGTATTTTTAGATATATGAGTCAGCCACTTCCCCCATGAAGATTAAATGAGATACGCACGTAGAAGTGTTTTATGGACCATGATGTGCCATGCAAATGTTAGATATTGTCAGACCCATGAAATTATAAGAAGTCTTCCATTCTTAATAGATCAACAGACCCTGAGCCAGCAGCAGAAGGCTGCCTGCACTTCCTGTGCAACACGTCTGTAATATCCTCAAGGAAAAATGAGGAGAGAAGAGGTGAAGAGCTAACTGGTGAAAATTTTGTTAGTTCTTGGAAGACTTCTCTTCATTTCTCCAAACTAATGAATAATGAGTCTTTTACCGGCTTCTGGCTTTTAGGACCTAGATGTCAAGGTCCCAACAGCAGGAAGTTGAATCTGGTAGCAGGAAATAAGGAAAGCTGTTCCCTTCCCCGAGGGATGTTGTGGCTGGTAAGATCCTGGTATAGGATGCAGCCTCTTGAGCTTGCAGCTAGCTGAAGGCATTCCCAGCCTAATTCCATGCCCATTAATGAGCAGTATCCAAGGGGGGATACTTCAGCCGCCTCTCAAAGAATAGATGCCGGCAGTGACAGGAGAGAGACCAGGATGGGTTTCACTGGTTCATCGTGAAATGATCAGGTTTTCTGGTGAACAGGAAAGAAAGAGCCAGGCTTTGATCAGTCAGGGAAATGGTTAGTCAAGGGTTAGATGGGACTAAAGTAAATGAAAATTTACCTTGAAAGTTCACACAGTTATATTAGCTATATAGTGGCCCTTAGTGAAGGGTGCGACTTAAAGTAGGCAAGACAAAGATAGCATTTTTCACCTCATCAGAAAAGAAAGTGCTGGTCTTAGAAGCATGGAAAAATGAATTTGGGTGGTGGTGGCACTAGATAATTCCTTTAGGTTTCCCATTGCTCAGCAGAACAATAGCTATGGTTATAGTCAGCTGTCTGGAAATATAAAGTAGCCTTCTCTATCCTGGTGAAATATTAATAATCCCTTACCCTCTTCCAAGTCAAGTTACTATGTCTACTCACACCCCAATTGAACCTAATCCTTTCATGGGTGGAACTTGGGTATATATTTTTAACTTTTTAAGTTTCCCAAGTGCTTCTAATTGCATTCAGGTTAAAGAGCTATTTACTTAAAAGTTTTAAGATGAAAATTTGCAATAGACTGCTTGCTATTCAAATCACCATCCCTATAGTTACTAAGCTGTCAATGATCTTAGGTGACCCCTGAGTATGTGCCAAAGGGCAGTGATTAGGAGGGTTGTGGCAGTGGAAACTGACACCATCCAGGTGAAGCTTACAAGGGAATCACTTGCTGTGATGCTTCATGGTCTTTTCCACTCAGGAATGAAGAGGTTAGGGAATCAGCATTGTCTGCTTCATGGGACACACACTTTGAGCCTTTTCTCTTTGTGTTATTCAAAGGAACCTCAAAAAGGGGCTCTCCTTATTCCTCCATCACTATCAAGAGGTCTCAGACCTGTGGGGAGGGAATGCCTTCTTTTGAAACTAGTCATTTGCAAACCTCTCTCACTGACAGTCGCAAATGACTATGGAATTGGTATGAAATTGATGGCTGCTCCTTCTTGGATCCACAGATGATAAGGTTTTTCCACGGGGCCAGCATTGGAATTAGCCTGAAATTTCCACAGCTTTGGTGGGCATGATGATTAGTGTTCTAAGTGGAGAATGGATAGCTCCAACAAACTTAGAAGACATTCCCTCAAAAGGGAATGAGGGCAAGGGACCTGTGTAAGATTCCAAAGATCTTGATTATAGTTCTGTTGGTGTCTTTTCATCATTTTTTCTACTTTATGTTAGGATTTCTTGTCAGTTTAATAGGTGATGAGAAACCAGGTAGAGCCAAACTGGCCAGAACCCCAGGTTCTGACCAAGCACTGCGGGCTGATCATTAGATGGTTAGTACCCCTACGTGGGCCCAAGAGTAGCTAAGCAAGATGGCGAAATAGAGCTTCTTGACTGTGTGGCAGTGAACAGATACAAGATGAAGATGCAAACAGGATCTGATGTGTATAGCAGATCCCATGAGCCTCCCATCTGGAGGTCTAGAATTATGGAAGAGTACGCCACACTCTAGGAGAACCAGTGGTAGGGTGCTCAGACCAGGGTGCCATTCAGGAAAACAAGGCAATGGGTTGTACTTAGACACATAGACAAGACAAAGTTCATTTAGCTGAACTAGAAGTTGAAGGCTTGTCCCATGCAACAAACCTTGAGCTCTGCCTCCAGAAATGAGAACAGAGTTTGTCCAGCAGCCCAGGGGACTTCGTGCTTGGCTGATGTGCTGCTGGTCTGTGGCTCCCTGAATTCCCCTCTGCCCAGGGTAGGATGAGTTCCAGTCACGGCAGGGCTGGACCTGAAGGTGAGGGTTAAGTGCTTCCAGCTTCTATACAGAGTCAGGAAGCCAAAGGGTTCATCAAAGAAAGAATTTTTTTTTAACCCTCAACCCTACTTTCCTCCCCGAAAGTACATACAATTTTGTTATGTGGACATATTATAAGAGTACGTGCAAAGGAAGAAGATTAAATAAACTTTTCCAAATCAAACACAGTTAAGGGCTACTGTACTATGGCTAAATGACTTCCTATAAAGACCAAAATTATTTACTATAGGGAACAACCAAATATTTTTGATGTTCTTTGATGACATTCTAGAATATCTGATATCATGCCAAATACAGAATATACTTAAAGTAAGTGCTATTGGTACCATATAGGAAAATCATAGCCATGCATGATAGAGGCATATTATCAATGTGATATTTAAAAAATCACTAGGTCTCCATTCCAACTTTTATGAAGTGTGCATTTACGTAAAATGGATTTTTCTTATATTTAAGTTTTTGCAAAACTTGATTTTTTATTTCCCTCTTTAAAATCAAAAATTTTAAATATTTGGAAGATACCTTCCTGCCAAGTAATAGTTAACATTCTCTCTCTCTCTTTCTCTCACACACACAGACTCACAATATCAAAAGAACCTTGAAAAGGAGTTTGGGGAGTGTTGTGTTAACCAACATATTGCTGAGTTAGCAACTAAATAACCAGCTACATACATCCCTTTTGTATCATCAAGTGGGATGCATTCTTAAAGTGATAATGGAACTAAATTTGTAGAGAACAGGCCCTTCAGTTTCAATTTATTTGTTTCACAATCACAGCCTCCCAGTGAAGGGAAAATTATGCTGCAGTTTGATAAATAAAGCACTATACATTCAAAAACAAACTGCAAAATGAAAACTTTTAGAACTTCAAATAATCAAGGATCTGAGATTAATTCCATCGGTGGCTGAGAGTTTTTTGTTGTGTATTTGCTGGAGAATTTAGTATGAAGGCTCTCTAACTAGTGCCTGATTATATCAGCGTCTCTATTTCCTTTTAGAACACACATCTGTTGTTGTAGGGGGTTTCTGCAGGGGACAGAGTGTGGTTGTGGTTATTATGGAAATATGGCAGACCCAAATATTTTAAAGCAGATGAGAAGAAACCCGCAAACAGTTGGCTCACAAACGTTGTCATGCTTTCCACACCCCGGCCGAAAGCAGCCAGCAGCAGCATTCCTGGTGACCTCTGTTTTTATCTGTTTCAAACACTGAGCTGCTCTTGTTAGTTAACTGACTGGAGATTGTTTTCTCCCTTTATCCCCCCTCTCTCTCTTTTTAATTGTTGTTACTCTGTTTTGCCTGAAAGCTGCAGTATCTCACTGTTCATTATTCCCTGTTCAGTCAAATCCTGTCCAAAATTAACTGACTGTGCGCTGGAGTTAGTTCTTCTCTAGCCCCGGTTCTTTACAAGATGTACGGAACAGACCTCGCTGTAGCTCTCCCAGAAAGTTTGCGTAGAATCCCGGGATAACTCTTTTAATTAACTCAGTGCTGATTTTACCAGGCTGTGTTTCTGTAATATTTATGCTTTGTGGCTGGAGATATTTCTAAGTATCCATTTCTAAGACGTTGTTATAAAATCCCCAAACTTGTACCCATTTTAACCCTCCCTCTCTCATAGACCTACTTTTACAGTACCTGTTTTAACTTTAGTTTCCCTTTCCGATTTTTACTTGGAAAATTTTAAAGGAGGCTTGAGAGCTCCAAACTAAAGCTTTAACACAGAAATTCAGTAGTCAATATAGCTGGGGACCCACTTTCTCGTATCAGCATCAAATTCTGAAGTATTCAACGTGAATTAAGCGCAGGCGTCAGAAAAACCATAGAAATGGGAAAGTTGCTTTTGTAAATTAATGATTATTTGCCACGTGTGTTAGAGTAGCTGTTTGTATCACATTTTATAGTGATGTTTTATTCTTATTCGGTGCAACAGTAATTGGGTCTTAAACATGATAAAGTATCTTAAAGGCTGCACTGGTAGCTGAGCTGCCTATAGCGGGTTTTTAACTCTAGTTAAAGAAGGTTAGTCAAAGCTAATGAATCTGTTTTATCCATAGCCACAAGTTTATATATATAAAAAAACAATGTGCCAGGAGGTGACCGAACTAAAATCAGGATTATTCAACTGTGAATGCAAATACATTTTTAGCATAATGATTTTGCAAGCCTCTTTGATAGTCCTGGGTTTGTGTATGCCCAGTACCTGCAAGCTCTGTCGTTTTCTTATCTTTTTGCAGCCGCTCATTCTTCTATTAAAAATATAA